>VWZT01003417.1:428817-465059 GCA_013397055.1 Pachycephala philippinensis | reverse complement strand
TAATTTGTTTAATTAAAATAATTAATTAAAACAATAAAGCCTTATTAATTGAGCTCTTCAGTCTTTTCACATCCCCTTGGAAACCTTTTATTCTCAGTAAAAGCACTTCATGGTGTATGTAGTGGTACAGGGAGAAAAAGCATATGTGTCCACTTGTTCAGGGGCTTAGAAGTATAAAGGTTGTATCAAAAATATGGATATTAGCAAGTTTAAGGAAGTTTCAGACTGAAGTCACTCAGTGTCCAGGATGCTTTGTGTATTAATCCTCTTTTATGTGTCTTCTTACTTTGCTGATTTTAAACTTGCTAAGAGCTTTTCACGTGCTTAAATTACAATCAGTTGTGGTTAAAGAGATGATTACATCACTCAGACGGCAATAGGCATGTGCTGGTTTGGGGTAGATATAATTTTTAAGTATCTCAGATGGGCATTTTTGCTCCTGTCTTCTTTCAGTGGCTTCACACGTGAAATATTTTTAATGAGCAAAGAAAGATGTTCCCTTTCTAAATCCTTGGGGTTTCAGAAATAATGGGCTTATCTTCATCATTTCCTGACATCATGCTCTTTGCAGTTGTTCTATTGTTAGGAGTTACGTTTTAAAAATATCTGAACTTGCTTTATGATGGGAAGAAGTATTTTGGAAGAGTGGGAGTTGATGAGCAAGGAACGCCTTGTCTGTGAGGAAGAATGAAAGAATTGGTTCTAAGGAGAATCAAGAGCATAAAAAAGGTGTTTGGCCTCAGACTGAGGATTAGATGTGTTTTATTTGCTCTTACCAGGAAAAGTCTGACTTCATAAGAGCAGCTATTGGAAACCCATTGTTTCAATTTCAGGAGTAATTTAGTAGTCTTCTAGAGTGTGTATTTCAGAGTGAGATGGCAGAGATCCTTTTCTTTCACTGTTACCCTTTTCCTCACAGTCCTTTGGAGCTGGGTCGGGATCTGGGTCTCAGCAAGGGAGACGCCAGCCATGCCCAAGTCCCTTCCTGCATATAAATTCTCCCCCAAAACATTAATTTCCCCTCCTTTCTGTTAAGTTCTTTCCTTGCCTGCCCCAGAGTTAAAAAGGAAAGCTTTATATCTCTGTGTTTCCCAGGTAAGTTTTTTCAGCTGTGTTTCTTACTGTCTTCAGGTTGGTCTCTTCAGATGATCGGCATTCCCAGCATGTAGTACAGTGCTCAATTCTCACTAGCCTTGATGTTCCCACTGAGAAGCTGAAAGTTTGCTATCAAGTGGCTATTCTAACTGGGAGATGATCACTGGAGTTCTACATTTTTGCTAGTCTTGTGCTATGCAAAAAAATTGTTTACATCCTCTCCTGTGGAGCTCAAGTTCTCAAGAAGAGCAAAGCACAGCAGAGAGGATAACCAGCTCTGCATTCAAACTGAAGACTGAAATTTCACGCAAACGCCCTGAAGGACCATGCTAGGTCACATTCATAAGCTCAAGCAAATCCTCCAATGTGTTACAGATTTTTCTCTCACTTTTTTTTTTTTCCCCCCAAGATGAGGAATTTTAACATCCTGAACTTAAATTTTTCTTTTTTTTTTTTGTCTTTGTATTATGTTAGAAGTCAGGATTAGGAAGCAATAAAAGAAAGTAATTGTGCAGTAATATGTACTCATATTCACTTGCTTATTTCTCTTAATGTTTGTGAGTAATACTTTTTACTCTGGAAATTTGAATTATTTCTTTTATATTTCCTCTAATAATGTTTAGTTGCAATGTGTGCCTTGTGTCCTTGTTTTAGACTTTTCTTAACTGCACTTTCAGCAAAACACACAGTTTAAATTGCGGAGAGACAGCCTTAAATAATGCAGTGTCATTAGAGGTTTCTTGCCTGTGTTCATTATAGCTGATATTTTTCAGCTTTCTCACATTGTGCTGTAGTGGTAAATGCTTCCTTTATGCCTCTGACCTTTAATACATTCATTAAATTTAATGAGTTTAAAAAGTAAAAGAAAAATCATCTTGCCAAACAGAATCATCAGGACTCTTATTTAATAGGAAAAAGAGGACCAGATTCACAAAGCAGGGCTATACAAAACTGCTTTGTACGCTTTCTACCTACTATGATATTCTGTTGATACAGTACATTGTCTGATAAAAGCTGAAGGAAAAATAACAGCAGGCACTTGAATACCATTCTCTCTACGTGGTGTAAGAGAATTTGCTGTTTTTCGTAGTTAGCAAGGCACTATTTATGTCCAGTCATGACCTAAGAGTCTACTACAAAATGACAAAAAGTGTCTTGTCAGAGGAGTCAAACCTGGTTTGTCATTTGTTCACTTTTTGTTTTATAGGAAGAGTTAAGTCACTGCTGCCTTAGTTGAGATTACCAGTAGTTCTTGAAATTTGTGCCAAAGTAATACACTATGAAAAATTTACTTGCTTGTCCTCTTCAGAAAGATCTCCCCATTGTATCAGGCTAGCATGGTTTGGGAGTGGGACATGCTCCCTGTACTGTGTCACGGTGAGAGAAACTCCTTCTACAGTACTATTGCAGAAGAAACCTCCTTTCCAGGGACAGATTCGGCAAACTGCCATCTCTCACTTTGTCATACTGGAGAGTCCTGAAAACCTTCTACAGACATGCAGATGTTTTGGTAGAGAGAAGAGTGGGCTCTTGCCTAGCATTTTCAGCAATTATTTACCTTTTTTTCTGCTGGGCTTGTGAAGAGGTGAATAAATTCAGACTGCAAACCCCATAGCTTCTGTCATTATTTTAGCAATTAAAATTTTTAGTGTGTGTACAGAAACTGCAAGAAGTCAACGAGACATGGCACAGTATCAGCAGTGACAATGCTGACATTGCCTGGGTTTCTCTTGGACTAATCCCACTCAACATGACACCACTTGTGCCCATGGGCTCTTTTCCCCAACTTCTCTTCCAACCTTCATGCTTGATCTCCTACCCTCTTTCTGAACAGAGCATCCTGATACAATCATGTTGATTCATACAAGCAAAACCAGAAAAACAGCATGGAGTCGAATTATATTCGCCACTATTGGATTATTCATTCTGTGCATAAGGCATATTTTTATCTGCTTCTCTTTGCCTTGATCATTTAGACAGTGAACCCTTCTGGGATAGGGACTGGTTTGCAGAGAGAAGGATCACGCTCAGCTAATTGCAAGGTGCTCCAGCAGCTGAGATAAGGATGAATTATAATCAGCAGATGTGACTAAGAAGGAGTGACTCTATGGCTTATTTCCTCATGATTTACATGCCATCTTGAGAACAACATATTTAAGCACAGACAATGCATGATGATGAGCTATCTTTTAAAGAAGGAGGACCAGCCATATTCTTTAGATATTAATGTATAGATTTTCAGCCCACAAAAAGAGGTAAGATGCAGTCTTTTTATGCAATTAGGTTTATACAGGTCTTCAAAGGGTTAAATATGAAAATGTTGGCATCCTGTTGAAGTCTTCATAAGAAAGTGGAAAAGCAGAGAGGGGAATTACCTCAGAGCAATGCTTTGTGTGATTTATTTAGTATGGGAGAAATTTGAAGCAGAGCATAGAACCTGTGCAAAGCCACTACATAAATATGATTCTTTTGGGTATGACCAGATGATAAAGATAACCGTATTGATGATCTCCTACACTTCTGCAATGACACCTCTGGCCATTTCAAACTGTGAGAACCACAAGATGTCCGAACAAAATTTTCCATTACAAGGAAGTTGCATAAAAAGATGGAGACATTTTTTCATTTAACATCTTGCAAGTCCACTGCCTAGACAAATCTGCATAACTGGTACATCAGCTTTAGGGTCTTCTGAGGGAAAAGAGTATTTTGTTTCTCTTTAATCCTACCATTCTTTAATCTGACACTTTACCATGATCCAGCACTTAAATTCAGGGTGGCTTTGATGGGTTTCATGCTTTATAACTCTATTTTCCCTCTCTAATTCTTTTATCCTAAACCTATGACTTCTTTTGTTTTCAAACTCTTATTTGGGCAAAAGTCACTCTAGCTTAATCTTACTGGAGATTTATGGGAAAGGTTTTTGTATGTATTCAGCAAGGGTGTCGTGCATTGGCTCAATAAAGCTCAAATAGCTTTACAGTAGCTATTGTCTATTCCATAATACTGCTCTGAACATAAACTATGGCATTATACTGGAATTAACCAGATTGGCAGATGACTTTAGTCTTGTTTTGAATACATTGATTGACATGTCATTTTGACCTGAAAATAATAATGGAATGCTGAAAAGAATCTACAAATTTAAGCATCAAAGTATTGCTCAATTTACTTCAATAGTCTTCAACCTTTATAATACAACTGCAGAATACATTAAAGATTATTTTGGTACTAGATGATCATCTAACTGAAAATATTATTTCCATGCCTATTCAGAATATTAATTATTTACTGTTGCCTTTACTTATGCTATTAGCAAAATCAGAGCTGAGGAAAACACTATATTACATGGAAAATTAATCAGATTTCGTATTAATTCTTACCTCTTTTAGTTGCCCACTGTCTGAGAACGGATAGCATGAAAAGTACTTTTTCTAAAAAATTTATTTTATTAATTGGATTTTACTGAGTACATTAGCAGACAGGAGGCACTAGGATGATCTGTCCTGATTTTGGTTAGGAGGTACACACTTTACTTTCCAGTATCTAATGAATTCTTACAGCTGCAGCTTGTCTGTTTCCTCCTCCTTGGAATGGTTTTAACATACAACTTTCATTTTCTTGTCTTTGAGTTGGCCCATGGTACTGTGTGCTCATATGGAATGCTGTAACTTGATATCTATATATTGCTTTTCTAAGGAGTGCACTGTATTTAACATCAGCTTTCTTCTACTTAACTGTTTTGTACCAAGAATATCTTGTACTACCATCATTACTGTCCTTTGTATTGGTTTAAAAAGCTGAAAATGTTGGTAGTACAAAACAGATCCCATGCCTTTGTCATGGATCTCCTCTGCATCCATCTCTGTTCTCCTTGGTATGATTTAAGTAGGGGTGGTTTTGGTGTTTTTTAAAGTAGTTAGCAATTTCATATCCCTCCATTTTCTCAGTTCTATCTTTTCCACATCTGTAGCAAGCCTGTTCCTTTTTGTAGCACAAGCAACCAAAAATATAGACAGTGACTGAAATTAATTTTCATTCCATTGTGTTGGTATAATTTCCTTTGGGTTACAATACTCAAAATATACTCACAGACTGCACTGGCATATCTGATTTTTTTGCTGACATTCATGTTGATCAATTATGGCAATAGCTAGTCCTGGCTTATGGTATATTAAAATTAAAATGAAGCAGCACTTATCACAATGCCCCTTAAAAAAAAAATTAAAAACCCTTTCAGCTTTCTTATTTCATAATCTCTCCCTATTTCATTATTCTGATACATTTAATTGCCTGACTCACTTATCTGCACAATTCTATTAGTCTGGCCAGTGCACTTTCAGTTTTGTTTTTCCCCACTTCTATTTATGGTTTACTGTTCATCCTTCTAATTTACATCACTCTCGACCTTCTGTTATTTTAAAATTAAAATTTTCACTTTCTTTCCTCACATCAGCCAGGAGTAGTGAACAACACTTAATCCCATCATGCTGCAGCAGTCAAATCAGCCTCTGTGACACTGAGTCCAGTCACACTTACCCATTACATGAGATTTTATACCTAGTTTTTATCCTTCCATACCCAAACTTCTTAAGGTTGATGATATTCTTCACAATGAAGTAAGCCAATGGTATTAGTAGCCATGGATGTCCAAGGATGTATTTTTCATTAATTTTCTGGTGATGCTCTGAAAGTAATCCTCAAATTCCCAGGAATTCTCATTGCTCTTCTTTCCCTTTCTCTGAATATTGATTATGAAGAAGAAAAGCCATAAAAATTATGACTAGCATTGCCAGCACCACCATCACTAATACAGCACACTGGGTAGGTGGCAGTCCTAAACTCAGGCTTTGTTAGAAAATTCTCAAATATATCTTCCAGGTATCAGGGCAGGCCTTTCCCATGAACTATTGCTATGTATCCAGGAAACTGCCTCTGTGGTAGGAAATCCCCATTGCACTGGAGTTATACAATAAACTTCAGGCAGGCATTTGTGCTCCCTTTTTCTATAGAGTAGTGACAAGATTATAACTATGCAGTTCAGGTTTTATTTAATCACTGATGGAATTTCTTTTAACAGAATAGCGTTGGTTCTATTTGGAAAACCCTGAACAATATAAAATGATATTGTCCTTAGCAGGATGATTGCTAGTGACAGACTGGCAGGAGGACAGCTGTATTCTAGGACTTAATACTGCTCTGACAAAATGAATGGAATGATGTTGGATTTTACCAGCTGAAGGTTGGTCCCAGAACTTGCTTCTGCTGCATGGCAGGAGGAGAGGCGGAGTTTAAAGTTCTGTGGAGGTCAGGGCATAAGTTAAGGCTCTTCAGAACTGCAGCGGCCCCAATGTCAAGCACTGCTGTGGTAGCTTAGCACCTCTCCAATTGCCTCCTGTAGAATTAATCTGGTGAGCCATTGCTGAACTTCTGAGGCAAGTGAGCCTTCCTGCAGGCAAACTTGGGCTTAGAGGAACACAGTCTTGCTCCTTGTGGCAAGCCCAGTTTGAGCTGGCTCACCTTTCCCAGGATACTCCAGCCAGTCTGGCAGCAGATCACACTCCTATACCATGGGCTACTCTTTAGGTCTCCCCACGTCAGGACTTTGTCAGGTTATTACAGGATCCTGCAGGTTACTCTCTGTTTTCTTGAAAATACCTCCATACACTAAGCTTTCTGTCTTAAGCTGTGTTACTCCACCTGTCATTATCCCAAAGCAGACACAAGAGCAGAATTGTGCAATGGCTGGGGGCAAAATACTTCATAATCCAAAGAACTTTGTGTATTGTCCCTTCCATCTCCAGAAGTGTGCATCAAATTAAATCCACTCAAAATTTGACAAACTTGTCCTAGATCAAAAGTTATGAAATGGAATGCATGTTTTCAAATGCCTGTAATAGCCTTGATTTGCAATTCCTCGCACAAAATAATTTTTATGTGACTTTCTGTAGTCTGTGTCTCTGTCGTACGCAAAAGTACAAATATTCTATTGGGCCTATTCTCTCTTCTTTGGATTGTATATGCAGTCAAATAAAGCAGCAGATAAAGCAATAATGAAGGGTTCAGACTTTTCCAAAGTTTTTGACTAATAACTGTGAATGTAGAATTACATTTCAGCATGATTTCAGGAGATTTCTGAATAGCATTCACTGATAACCTCTATAATTAGGATCTGCTCAGTAACGGTGGTGTTTTAAACCTGGTGTACAATCTCAGAATAAGAACATCCCATCTTTTAGAGTGTCCATTTTCATCAATTGAAAGAGAAAAATCTAAGGCTCTGCGTGAAGAAGCATGAAAGCTGCAATGAAAGCAGAGAAGTTCTCTCTTCCACCAGCTTGGTTGATTAACATATAGTGGACACTGCAGGTAAAACAAGTCTTAAAGAAATCGAAATTGAAAGTGATAAGAGGGAGCCTATTTTGTGAATCCAGTTAAGAAAGGCTGCCAGGAGATCTGTGTAGGATGAAGGAATGGAGATGGAGGCGAATGAAACAAACACAGCATTGACACTGACTTGGGTTTTGTTCTTCAGTTTTACCTCTAGTTTTTGTTTTGCTTTGCTTCTTTTAAAGAAGGCTATAAATAATCTACCATGAAATGTAAAATAAGTGTTTCCAGCATAACAGCCCCCTAAATCTTGCTCCAACCCCCCCTTCTTTGTCACTAGAAGAGTATGAAAAATGCAAATCACTGAACTCAAAAACTTACAGCCTCAGTAACTGAGGTAATGGGGTTTTGTTTATAAGAATAGCATAGCACTCTGCAGCATAAACCTTCAATTAATCCTTTCATGCAACCTACAACTATAGGCTGCATGGCATTATCGAATTCTGTTTTAGCTCTACCATAAGCAGAGTAAGTTAAAAGTGCTTCAGGCAGCAAAAATGACACACTTGAAAATTTTTTTGTGTTTCTCTGTTCTGCATTCAATTGTGCTAACAAGGGGAAAAGGTGAGGGGGAGGGAGGATCAGAGAAACCCACACAGAGTTTAAAATAGAATTTGAAAGGCAATGTTCTTTATTTACGTATTTTACTGTGTTTTTTCCATTGTGTATGCATATTATCCTTTCAATCCTTGCCTTTTTACGTGGGTGTGGGTACAGATCCTTACCTAAGGCAGGCAAACTAGGTGTCAGTGGGAGTGATGTGGTGCCACTCTAAATACAGGTTAGACGTAAAGGCTCAGTTTTGACTGCCTAAGTTTTGGTGCTTACCCTAGATTCAGGTTAGGTGTGTAGGATGCATCTGTGGGTCAGGGAGAAACCAGGCTGCATCCCTGTTTCCTCAGGCAAGACCTAGGTATGTACCCCACTCTCCTTCCCCGTGTCCTGGCATATTGATACAGGGAGGGGGAAGCCAGCAGACAAGTGTTCTTATTGGGAAAACAAGGATGACCAGGCATGGCATGCTCTGCCCACTGTCTCCATTTGCCTTTGAGATGCAGCCACACCCGGCTCAGGTTTCCTTGATAATCCTCATAGGTATCTGCAGAGCTTAACCTTACTCTGGGAAAGCCAATGCTGTTCCTTTGACTATGAAGGAAGTTAGGACTGAGTATATTTCCAACATGGACTATTCAAGAAAATGTCTAAAGTTAGTGGGAAGAAACTAATGAAAAGATGTGTCTTTGGAAAAAAAGAATGTATATGGGTTGTATACAGGAAATGATCTATAATGTACCTTTCTTTGTCTGTATTCCTAGTGTGCAGCCTGAATTCTGCTAAGATTGAATGGATGCTTGGCATAAGAATGCACTTAGTGCATCTCAATACGATGGGATTATTTCCTTGTCCTCTTTTGTCTGGTCTGACAAGAAACAGACATGTGTTTCTTCAGTTTATTTGTACATCCTGTATCTTCTCAGCCAGGATTTCCATTCTCACCTTCCTCAAAAGATTTTTTGCTCTGTATTGTTTTCTATCGTTGAAATTTTCTTACTAGTATTTGCCAGATATACAGGCACATATTTCTGTGAGCTGTAATGCAAACTACTGCTCTGCCCTAACAGGAGTTATTTGCACAAAAGACGACCAGAGATCTTCAAATTTAATTTTATTCTGAAAAGATCCTGAAGGCCCTGAAGAACATGTGCTAGGGGATTTGCATTCCACTACTTTGAAACAGTAGTGATAATGAAATGTCCTGTAGGGATGGCTTTAGAGAGACAAGTAGTCAGTGTTGCAATGCAGTGATGGCAGTGCCTGTGGTGCTTTGGACATGTTATTGCTTCTGCATTGTGTTTTGGAAGATAAGAGAAACAGGGTAGTTATGGGCTGTTTGACCAGTATTGTTGGAGGGCAGTGGCTGTGATTTCTGCAGTGTGGGCTCCTCTCAAGCTATTCTGTGAATGATAGAATCTAGGAGGAAGAAGTGGCATTACCCAAAGGAAAATGAGCTAACAGATTCCTTGGAGTGTTATTTCTGGCAAACAATGTTTTTCCCTTGGATAGCTTTCACATTGCTGGAAGACCCAGCAGGCATCAAAGTGCTAAGGCAGGCTATGTTTTCAGGCACCTGTGAAGATAAATTGGTTGTGAATTTTGAGTTTTTGAGTTAAATGCCCTCAGGACAGGAGATGAAAAATTAGTCCTCCTGTTTGTGAAACGTTTTCTGTGTAGCTATAACAAATTTTTAAAACCTGGTAAGTTTCTTCCAGTGAAGAACAGATCTACACAGAAAAATCATTTCCAGATTAACCCTCATTTGTGTGTGGTTTATTTTTTCCAAACTGACGCAGTGTGCTCCAAGGCATTTCATTTTACTTTCGATATTTCTGCGGAGGATGAACTTCAGTCTCGTATGTGTGATTTAAGGGAAGTTTTATTTTCTTTCAACATTTTGTATCTATGTTAAGATGGGCTAATCAAAGGTATGGATTCACTGCTCTCTTTCTCTCCAGGTAGCACCAGGCAGAATAGCGTGTACACCTTACCACCTGCAGTCACAACTGCAGCTAGACTTATGCCCACTCCTTTTTTTCTCTCTCATAAATGATAATTATTTTCTCTCACCCTTTATCTTATCTCCTCTGATTATTAACACTGTGGGGCAACAATATTTCTTTGCTTTGTGCTTTTACTGCACTGAGAAAAATGGGATGCTGATCTGTTATAGTTTCTGGGAAAAATTGAACCAACCGCAATAAACTATTTATGCATATTACAAGGAAAGGATATTACTCCAGCTAGCAGGAAAACCACCACAGATGTTATTTTGTCTATTTCAGGAATGGAAAGAAAAGACTCGTGTTGTTTAAAAGCCTTTGTCTTCCTTTTATATTACTTTTTTTTCCTATTATGAGTTGTTCAAGTGCTGCCTAAAGCAGCTTCTAGATTTTTAATCTAATGACCATGTTGTTAAAGGTCTTTTTCTAAGCCCCTGGCTTTTTTGTCTCTTAATCCCATTCATTTTCTCTCCTCTGTTCCCTTCCCCTGCATGACTGGCCCTGGTGGAGCTACCAGATCACTCTTGTCCCTGACAACCTAACTGGCCCAAAAAGTATCATTAGTCAGAGAGCTGTTGCCTCCCCTTGTGCTGTGTTTGGTTCTGTGGCATATACAGACTGGTTTATTTTAAAAAATCTCTTTGTTTTCTGTCCTTCTGGGTTTCTTGTCCAAGGGCTTCATTCATAGCAGGCAGAGAGGGCTGACAAGTGATAACCTGGAATAGGTCCTGCACCCACATCCCTTGGTAAACTGGGAAGAGGATACCCTTTCATTGCTGATCCTCTTTGTCCCCCTGAATATGAGAAAGATGGAAAATGTTGATGAGCTTTTCGTCCTCATTGTCTGACTGGCTACAGAGAGGTGGGGGAACTGGCCATGGGGTAGATGCCTCTTTCCCTGCACAACCCTTGGTGCTGCTGCGGTTATGTGACAGGGAAAGGACAGTAAGAGCTGAACTGGCCCACAAAACTCTCTCACACATCTGTTTCCTCTTCTTTTCCATTACAAGTGTTATCCCTATTGAGAAATTACATTTGTCATTTCTAGCACATTTGTCCCACGGTACTGCCAGCAGTGGAAGTAGATTCACAGCTGAATGTGCATTATCAATCCATACCATATGCAGTCCTTTAAGTTTCAGCAGAAAATCACTTATTTTGGAAGAAAAAAATGTGTTCTTTTGCTGCTACTCAGGCAGGGGTAGATGAAGGCCACAAGAAGAGGATCAGCAAAGTTGGCATGTAATGACATTAGTCTCCTTTGAAAACGGCTGAGGTGTTTGAATTTGAAGCCTTTGAATTTCACAGGAAATCCTTGCTGTGGTGTCAGGTGTTGGCTGCACATTTTAATGTGGTTGTTTATAATTTTTTCCACTTGTTAAATCTGTGTATGTAGCCTCAAGTATTTTTTAATATGAATATTTACATTTTTAACTTGGGATCACTGAAAAGGAAATGTAGTGATGCAGTATTGTGTACTGTTGTGCACATTTTCTTCCTTTGCTGTGAGGAAAAATAGTAAACATGATATTTAAAAATATCCAGAGGTCCTGAATGTCACTTTTGCAGGAATCATTGAGTGCTGCAGATGAAGTCTTTGATCTCTGAGAGGCTCCTTCAACTAAGCTTTAATGAATGTGTTACCTAACTGTCCTTCAAGAAAGGCCATGATTATTACTTTGTTGTGCAACATTTCAGAAACTGAAATGCTGTGATTCTTCACCAGAAATGATCCTTCTCTCATGTGTCTGGCCCCGATTTGCAATGAAGCAGCATCTTCTGTGCTGCTGGAATACAAGTTTGTTAAATGTTGGTTCAGGGCTCCCTTTAGGTGAGATGAGGCTGATGTGCCTGCAGACCAGAAAATGTTGCTGCTCACCAGCTGACCTGGCTGAATCACCGAGTCCCTGATCCACAGGGTGTGCTGACACGCAAAAGCTATGGTTTCAAACCCTCAAAATGTGGTTTCAAACCCTCAAAAATGAACACCCCATTTTTCGCTGGTGGATTCTGGGTGGAATGAAACAGGTATCTGGAGGAATCCTGTGCTGCTAATCTGTGGCAGAAGTGCACAGGAGACCTGTGAAGGTCTCCTAAAGCAAGCATTGCTTCCAGACAAGGAAGCTTTGGAGCAGTGCAGAGTTACCACATAGCCAGGAGAAACCCATGAAACCCACAGTTCCTGTGGTTCCTGTGCTGAGCCTTGGACATCACCTGAGTGAGCTATGAATGGAAAGTAAGAAAACCTGCCCACCGATGTCAAAATCCACCAAAAGTGAGTGGTTCTCTATAGAGTTTCTAGGTTTGGGGAATATCTTGCAAATAAGTGTACAAAGTTGCTTCATGAAGAAATTTCTGTCTACTCATAACATTAGGCATTAATTGCAAGCCTCTGTACTCTTCTTAGTCCATCAGCTTCACTTCTGGCTGGTGTTCAGCATGGCTCACACCAAACTCAACAGAACTTTCAATTATAGTTTCTGAAATTAAAAAAAAAAAAAAAAGAAACAAGTTTGGTGGGGCTTGGGTTTTTAAAAAAATTTTCCGGTGACTATTTAGTATTTAGTGCTTTCCAAAATGTTTAAAAAATGTGGTTTAAAGCATTTTCAGCTTCAGGGCAAACCCGAGAATGCAAAAGCTGGGCTACTTACAAGATTTATGCTTCTGTTTTTCGCCAGGCAGATGGATTGTTGACTTGCAGGTGGGAGAGATTAGAAAAGAATCAATGAATCACAGGGGCAGCCCCTGGTAGAAATGCCTCCAAAAGCTCAAATGAATATCCCCAACGACCATCTATTCAGGGCCTCAGTCTGCAGCACTCACTCTGCACAGCTTACTTCATCTTACTTGCTCACGAAGAACAAAGCACTTGGCTTAGCAGATTTGTCAGCAGTGCCACACTGCTCACAACTAACCTCCATTTTCTTCCAAATAAGAATAAATCCTGAAAGAGAGCAACAAAATGTTCTCACACATCATATGGCAAATGATGGCCCAAAGTCAGGGTGTGATATTTACTAACCAGAAGGGAAATGTCTGTGTGCACACTCATTCACAAAGAAAAACTTACTACATTATTTGTCTTTCCTTAGTAATTAAAGATTAAAACTCCGATCCTGATTTGGCACGTCCTGCACAGCCCAACCCCTGCAAAGATTTCAACAGTCTCAGGAACACCACTGATTTCTTCATCTAATGCTCGACAAATGCTTTAATGCTGTGATCCAGAGGAAAGCAAATTTCAACCTAAAAACTGCATCTGGCTTATAACCCTGGTTTTAAAATCATCTGTCACTGCTATGAGATCTTGGTGTGTGTTACCCACATGGGAATTCTCAGAGAGTGTTTGAGTGCATACGAGGTGCCCCTATGGACAATTCTGGGGAGCTGGTGTGGGACCAGCAGCCCAGCTTCGGTGCTGCTGCAGGACTGGAGCTCTTTGCTCCTCTACTCTGCCTGCTGCTGCAGGGTCTTCGTGCAGGAATGTCTTCAGGTTGGACGGCTCACTTTATATGTCAATGAGACATCAGCAAGATAATTTCTTTTAAAAAAAACCCCAAACACAAAACCCTCAGCATGTTATTTTCCTATAGAAAATACCACAGAGGTATCACAGGACTTTAAAAAAAAAAAAGAAAAAAGAAAAAAAGGGGGTTGGCAAAGGGGAAAAATAAGTTTCAAGAGGCTTTAGGTTACAGACTAGCTTCTCTAGAGGGTGAGAAAGAATGAGCTTTCAGGAGTTTAACTGCCCCACTGGCAGCAGCTGCTTGGGGGCTACTCTGCCCAGGTCTGGGTCTCACCAAGCACCCATTAAGTGGCAGTGAGTACACAGTCTTCACTCACATGATCCTGCTTAGACTGCCCACTCATTTCCTGGAGCCTACCCTGCTGTTCTGATCCCTATTTTGATGATCCTGGACTGCATTCCCATTCATTTAACCCTTGGAATTGATGTATTTTTTTATCTTTTTTAACTTGCTCATCTTGACCTGTCTTGATTGTGGCCTTTGTCACTTGCTTCCACCTGACTGTCAATGCAGCCTACAAAATAGATTTATTGCCTTGTCTCTGTCAAAAGGGAGAGAACCTTTCTCCCGTTGTTCAGTAATCAGGGGTTTTTGTGCCTTTCCTTGTCACAGCAACCACTAGTTACTGGTGATAAGGCAATGGAGAAGGCAGATCACAGAGCTTTGATCAGTTATAGAAATGCTTTCTTTCTTGCTTTGTGTGGTTTGTAACTGCTATAATACTTGAAGTCAGATAGAACTAAGGAAATCGTAACTAATAAGGATATAATGGAGATGTTTTATTTATCTAGAAATACCTTGTACTCTAAAAAGGAAGTTAGACTGTTGCAGATGGAACTAACCTGGGCGTTAGCTCCAGTACTGAATCGGAACAGAACTGGTAGAATGTTGAGATTACAACATGTAACTGTCTATATTCATTACCTTTTCTTGATTTTTGCACTTCACATACAACATGATTCATAGCTTTGTACTCTGCTGTATAAAATGAGTATTTGCTGTGCTGGAAACACTGATTCTGAAAGTATCTGACAGTCTGTTTCTCTGCCACATTGTTCTTCTGCTAAAAAAAAAGATGATAAAATCCTTTTACATGGAATTTCTGTGAGTCTTCCTAGCATACACCTTGTTTGGAATTCAGATTTTTGTATTATTAACATGGGATCAAATCCTGCTGCCCTTATTCAGTCAGAACTGCCACAGATTTCAGCAAAAGCTTTGCCTAACTAAGTAGGGTGTGAAGACCAGGAAGGAAGGTCTGATTTTTGCCAGTACAATATTTAGGAAGTCACAAATATCTGTGTTACTTTCTGTTCATAACATCTGTGGAGAGGATTTTTAAAAATATTGGCACTGTCCTGGCTATGTGAGAACAGGGATGGAAATACATATTGTGCCATGGGGTCCAGTTTCTTACTTTACTCATGACAGTTTGTAGGTCTTCAGTCACTTCTAACCCATTGTGGTTTCGTTAAATTTCAAGGCAATATCCAGGTTACTGGCAAAACTGGAAGTGCCAATGATCTCTAGATCTGTTGTTTTCCTATAAATATTGAAGAATTTTGTGATTGCAATTATTCGATAAAATTACATTAGAGATGTGAGATATTTACAAATACATTCAGAATGGGAACTTCAGCATGATGGAGGAGGACAGCTTAAGGTTACTATGCAAGTAACCTTCATTCATTTATGTCTTGCAGTGTGCTCAGGTTAACCCACTTCTCTTGCAGTATCCAAGGTACTTGTTCAATTGCTATAGGCAACTAGAAGTCTGAAATAATTAAACATTAATTATTTAATTTTTAGTGAACTGGTAACTATATTAATCAGCTTTGGCATTTTTCTTTCGGAGTTATTTTTCGAGCTTAAGTTTCTACCTTTAGGAGGAGTTAGAATGAGCAAACTAGTTGGACAGCTGAAGCATTACAGTTTAGCACCAATAGAATTGTTCTAGTCAAATTACCCACTTAATCCAAATCCCTTGCTACTTTACTGAGGAATAATGTGCACAGAAAAAGTACTCCCCAGTCTAGAAAATAGACAAAAGTTGGTTCTGCTCAAAAGAGAAGCAGAGACTGCAATAAAACTCACTTTTTCCAAGCGAAGAATATAAGTGAGAACACTCACTATTTCTGGCATTGCCAAAGAAAAATCTGGTCTTTAAAGCAAATCTGACAGTGATAATGCAGTATAAAACTACTTCAGTTTCGAGACCATTGCAATTTCCCAGCTAATGTGTGTGCAGATTGCTTATGAGGCACTCCTGTGAAATGCATTTGCCTGAACATCAGGCTAGACTGCGGTGTATTAAAGGGCACACACAAACGAATCCTTAATAAGTCATCCACCCGACACCCTCTGTTTCAATAGTGTTACAAAAAGCTGGAAGTGAAGATTATCCTCTTCTGGTGACCAAAAGTCTGATGCATGCCCAGCACTTCTGGGGCAGTTCAGTCCTGGCTAACAGCATGGGCTTTCCAGACACACAGTGCCTTTCTGCTTGCACATGCTGTCCTCATTAAGGAATCTTTTTACAGACTACTACTCTTTGTGAATTTTGCCAAGGGCAATACAACAGGGGCTTCTCACGGAACACCGTATGGTGTCTTACGAAGCCTTCTTTATTTTTGCAGGCTAGTGAGTCTTTCGCTTTCATGATTTTATAAGGGTACTTCAAAATATGAACAAGAAAAAACAGAAGAGGAAGAATGTAGTTTTTGCTATCACATTGCTAGTCAGAGTCTTTAATGATTTACACCAAGGAGCTTGTATATTCATTATCTTCCTTTAATGAAAAACTACAGGAAACAAAATTAACAACATCAGGCAAAAGGTCATTGTCAAATTAGCCTGAAATCTAATAATGAAGAGTGACCACAAGTTCACATCAAACAGTAATGGATTGGTTTCTTTTGCATTAGTAAAATGTTCTATAGATAGGTGTCTTGCTCCTCCGAGATACTTTTGGAAAGAAGAGCAAATGGGCTGTGATGTCCCCTCCTAAAAAGAGCCAGGTGTGCAATGACAGGTAGGAAAATCTGAGCAAATGTATGAGTCCAGATGCAAATCTGGAGTTGGGCTATTTCATTACAAGCAAACCAGGAAGAAGAGAACGTGTCGTTTGATGTCCTGCTGTATTTACCTTTTTCCTAAGACTGAAAAATAGAAGTTTTTATGCCTGTCCTGTTGTTATTCCTGGTGCTCATCTATTAACCTGGTCCAGGTTCAAGTTGTTGTTTATTAAATCATAACTGCAACAATGATTCCCTCCTGTAAGCATGCAGAAAATTAGAATAAAAATAGATTTTCTTTTCAGTAGCTAATCTGCATTAAAGGGAGACTTATACAGCACAGTGAGAAGCACAGCAGTAAATTATTCCACGCTGATATTTATCTGTCCAAATATACGTGTCTTGTGTAAGTGAAGTTGAAAGGAAACTCTGGTGCAGTCACTGTCCATCACTGCAGCTCAAGTGCTGAGCTGTCAGCTGCAGCGTGGGGAAAATGAGAACAAACTCTTCTTCTGACCACTATAACGACTGTTCATATATTAATGTTACGTGCACAGATGCAGTGTTCGAAGGGGACTGGTGTCTGTCCTTTTGCTGGCAAATCAGCACCGATGCTGGCATTTTTTCTGGAGGGAGAAGAGTGTAGGAGAGCAGGAGGCTGGACCTCTGAATTTTCCACAGGTACTTCAGAACTCACAACGTGAGCACTGGGCTTATGTATTTGGCACCCTACCTGTGCTAGTAAGAGATACAAGAAAACTTGTTTTTCTTAGTTATTTTGACCATCATGGCTGAAGCAAAACTACTATTATTACTCTGATGCGTAATCACAATCTCTCACCCACACCCAGAGCCCATTTCTACAGATTGCATTTCTAAAATAATTTTCCCAAGTGTTTTCTGAGGCCTGGAATCATTTCCAGGCAAATAGTAGCAAATTATAATAATGAAAACCAGTGATGAAACTCCTAGGCCCAATTTCTATAGAAGAGAACTTGATCACTTTTCAGTATTCGTATGAAAACAGATCCTGAAAATATAAAAGGTTTTTTTGTTTTGAATTTCGGAAACACCAAGGAGCGCAACAGAAATGAGGTTCTTACTGTGCCAATCAATAAGAAACAATTTGCGGAGCTGTCCCTCTGTTTGGAGAAAACAAAAGTAAAATTAAAACCAAAACATTCCTCCCCTCAATTTTGCTAAAGAACACAGACATGGAGCTATTAATTGGCTTGCCCAGCATCACGCAGGATTTGTGTGACTGATCAAAGAACAGAAATCAGGTCTCCTGAGTCCTGTTCTCCTGCCTTGACCACAAGATAGTCCTTCATTTAAAATGCCTACCAATCAGCTCTCCTGGATATAATGCTGGCTGAAGTGTTACCACTGCAGTATGCAAATGAAACTACTCAGTGTTCATCAAAGCTGGATGAACAAACGAAAACTCCCATTCCCCAGCCTCAGGACTTTAGGTACTGCTTTCTTAGTATTTAGAACAAAATTAAATGGGACAAACTCTGTGAAACTAGAAAATTCAATAAATCCCCCTTACGAAACTGGACAGTCTGAATAAAACATGGCCACGAACAAGGGGATAGCCTACTTTTATATTCCTCCTTCAAGAATAATTTCATTTTCAACAGCAACTGTAGATCTCTTTGGTTGGGTTTCTGATAAGCGCACAGCCAAGTGGTCCAGATTTGCTCTCTTTGCTGTGGTACAGCTGTTCCCAGTGTCAGGAGGACATGCTGTGGGGAAGGGCTCTCCATGCTGCCATCTAGCATGTGAATTTCTTTATTTTGTTGTGCTCAGCATTGGCATGCATGTACCGTGGTCTGTGCAACAGAACAAGGGAGGAAAACTGCCCATGAGAATATACAGGCTGCTCTCCTGTGTGCTGTGTCTGTGTCTTCTCATGCGATTTCCTCCCTGTAGAGACCTGATAACTCATTTAGGGGAGAAGCAGAAGAGTTTTGTGTGTTAAAAAGGGGTCCACAGAGCTGAAAAGATTCACTGACTTGGCAACTGCCTGTAGTGTGAGCCAGCCCCTGTCAGCTCCTGTGAAATGAGAGCTAAGAGCCTCTTCCCTGCACAGGAAACCTCAGTTAATAACTCCCTGGAAGTAAGGTGTCTAGCCATAGCCTGAGCACCAATAAGATGCAAGTCTTTAAGGAGACAGGAGTGAGTTAGCAAATTAAACGTAGAACTTCTAAAAAAACCCATTTCAACTATTTGTGTTACAGTTTTACCCTTAAAAATGAGGCCCAAGACCTGAGGCTTCAAAAATCCAGCCTTAAACCCCAAATCCTCAAAGGTCTTTAGACAGCTGATTCCCAGCGGCCTAAATTGCTTTTGAAAAGATATTTGATGTGTCTAGCACACACAAGTAATTTTTAAAAGAGTTTCCAAAGGCAGCCTTGCTGCTGTTGATTATGGAGCTTCTGCATGTTTAAATTTCAAATAAATTATCTTTCTGAATGAGGAAAAAATGTATTTCCAAAAAAAAAACAAACCCCAAACTCAAACCCTAATGTTTTGTCTTATTTATCTATTTATTTATGTCAATTATTGAAAAGTGAATTTCAGTCCAGGCCTACAGTATTCATCTGATTGCACACATAGTTGTAGGATGCTGTCGACAAATCATAGGCTTTGGTCTGCTCACCCAAGAGTAATTATGATAAATTTGGCTAGCTTACCTGGAAATATTTTATTTGAATTTTGGACTCCTTTCAGACAGCTGCATGATTTTCCTCCTCTGGGTACCATTCACTAATAGGTAGCTTTGAACTGCAAATTAAAATTTTGCTTTCTGTGACCACAGTTAATTTTTGAACTGTTTCTTCTTACCCCAAAATCTCCTCCTCTGAGGGATAAATTGCATTTTATGTTAAAAAGAGAGAACAAGAATCAATTTACACCAGCTCAGTGACTACAAAAGTGTGATGTGTCATGAGAGCTGGCAGCACTGCAGTTGCCTGGACTTCCCTTGCTAAAGCTGCTGCACAGAGTGAGTCACGGAAGAAACAGGAATATCTGGTCCACAGTGCTCCCACTCCTCAACCAGGGCATGCTGCTTGTGTTCAGGAGTTGTGCACATTGCTGCTACCCACTGGTGGTGTCACAGCAGCTCAGCCCTTCTCCCATCAGCACTAAAAACATGAGTGCTTTAGTCTCGAGCACCTGATGTTGAGCAAATACGTTGTTTATGCTCGTGTGCCCCTGAGCTCAGCACAATATGCTATTAGGAAACTCTATGTGCCTTTGCAGCTGATTTCCATTGCTAAGGTAGCTGGGAGGGCAGTGAGCTGTACACTGGTGGTTTTGCTTTTGTGGATAAAGCCATGATGTATTTTTCCTACTAGAGCAAGCTGACTTGTAAACCTTGGAAACCTCAGTGAGGCATTACGGACACTGCTTGTTCTGTCATTCCTTGATTCACCATCTCTAAACCAGCAACTCGGTTTGGCATGCTGAAGTCTTGATCCCAGCTGCTATATCTAGAAAGAATTAGTGCTGTTTCACTGATCTGGCCCTTGTTGTTAGGCACTGGAGCTAGTAAGAACCATTTTACTACTGACTTATGTCTTTTCTAATTATATGGTACTAGAGTTTGTAACGAGAAAAAGAATGTGTTACTAGTAACACCTGTATTTTCTTTAATACCCAATACTCAATATTATTTGATGGTCAAATATATGCTTCTCACTTCATTAAAAGGGTAATTTATTCATCTTAGAGCTAACTTTCAAGTGTGGGCTATGATATTTTTAGCTCCAGACAGTGTGTTTTCTCATTGCTGTATCATATTACCTCCTTGTACACCTTAGCTGCAAATGTCAGATGTGAAGGATTAATTCTAATTGATAAGAGAGTTGCTTTAATGTAACTTCATCTGTTGAAATAACTTACTACCTGAACCAATGCTTTGTCTTAAGAAACAGACTACACATACAAGACAGTAAAAAATTTTTCAAATGTTAGTCTTTGCCTCTTCACATGTCAAAGGATAATGTTTGTTCCTTAGATAAAGTGAATCAAAGAATGCTACAAACTTTCTATTTCTGCCCTTTTTAGATAAGTTAAATTCATGCTAGAATTTCATGCTGCATGGTGCATTTTATTAATTGATGTTGTCATTTTGAGATTTCATTGATAATGAGCCTGTTCAGGTCATGCTGGTATTTCACTCCTTGCCCTAATTGCACTGTTGCCCCAGAGTGGCAAGACTAAGCTAGCTATAATTGTTCCTCTTTTGTCTTCATACAGTACCTATGGGCACCGACCTACACCTGGGCTGAAAAACTTCTTGAGTCTCTGGTTTATTCAATTTTTGGTTCATATTTCTGCATAAAAACAAAATTAAGAACCTTTTAGAGAGAATTACTGTTCAATAAAATATACCGATGGGTATCATCTAGGCTTAAAAATCTTAAATCAGGCCTGTTTACTTGTCTTCCCTTCCTATCCCACCCTCAAAAAGACTATATAATTCCTAGTCAAAGGCTCCAGTGATGAAGATCCATCATATCTATTTCTGTGCCCCATTTTCTTAGTGACATAGAATAGATCCTAATTTTGCCTCTGAATCTTCTTTGTTGCAATTGAGTTGCCATTATGGCACATCTAAACAGACAATAACAAGTTGTTCCCTTCCCTTTTGCAATTGTCTTGTCTGTGTTTTAAGGCTTCTTTTGAGATAAACACAAACTATCTCAATCACTATTCACTGGCGATGTTTCTTAGATTTCTGGTATTATGGTGTTTCTCCGACCCTCCAGGTGCTCCAGATCATTCCCCAAATGTTTGGTCCAAAACTGGACATATCACTCCAGTTGAGATCTTACCAATAGAGCATCTCTCAGGTTTTACTCCTCTTTTTATAATTCAGGGTGATGTTTTCACTTTCCAGTAGCCTTGACTCATGCAAACATTATAATTAATCATAATTATTAGACATTTTTCTAGAACTTGCTGTCCAGCTCAATGTATACTCATTTGCTTAGCTGACTGTGCCTGTCTGGGTATAGTACACTGCACTCACCCCTGCTGAGAACAATCTTGATGTTTTTCCAGAAAGCTTTTCCAGTCTATCAAGAGCATTTTGTATTCTAATCATATTCAGTCATCAAAAACTTGCCAAATATTTACTCACCTGACTTAGGCTCACCTTAACAACTCAAATACCTGTTTAAAAGTACACATGTATTAAAAATTAAAAAGTGTCTACAAGATTACATTATCAGAATGCTGGTTATATGAAGTAGTACAATTATACACCCTGCTTCCTCTTGGCTTGGAGATTTTTCTCAGTTCTATTGCTGGAACCATCCCTTGGGAAGAAAGAAAGTCAGAAAGCATTTCCTAAAGCCACCCTGATTTGATCCCTAGACCTAAAGGCTGGTTTACACCAGTTTCTGCTGCCAGCAGAACTGCCCCAGTATTTAACTCAGAGTGGGCATCTCCAGAGCGGCTGTGGGTGAGAGGGCACTGGGTAGCGGTGGGAAGAGGATATGGATAAGATTTTCCTTCAGAGTTGTTCTCAGGATGGTGCCACTCATGTTGCAAGGGTAAAGCAATGTGGAGATTCCAAGACTTTGTGCTGTGGTGCAGGTGCAGGGCACGGAAAGCTGCCGTGAAGTTTTGAGCTTCTGCTGCCTCTGAGCTACAGCGCAGCTTGCTGTGTGAACATACCCTCAATTTATGGGCTTGAGGATCAATACAGGCCATTTTCCACTTGGCTAGGACATCCTCACCCTTACAGTATCCCTGGAGAAACTTCACTGACTCCAATGGTATTATTAATTTTCCCTAGATGACTCCTCCATTCTTTATACCTGAAGACCTGGCAGTAAAGTACTGAGCAGCTACACAGCTGCTGGGGGAGAGCAAGTCAGCCCTATTCCTGCCATAGGACATGGGTCATATGCTGCATCAGCTAATGTTAACTGTATTAATCTTCTCTCTTTTTCTTGCCTCTTTGCCATCTTAATCCTCCTTCTCTCCTTTATTTTTTTATTTTTTAAAATTTTTTAAATTCCTCTCCCAGATAAAGACTGCAAAGGTAAAAAGTCTAAATAATGAAAAGCCACAAGCATTTCTGGGTAAGATCTCAGGCTTGTCTCCCCTTCCTCACACCTGTTCATCAGGACGTTTAGATTACATCTTTTTATGTCACTTTTGTCTTCTTGCTATAGACTAATGAATTTGCTGAAGAGGTACCAAAAGTAAAGCACAGGTAGAACTTTCTGAATGATGTTCACAAGCTTCTCTTATACACTTCACAGCCTCCTCCTCCCCTGTCTTCTCTCACTGTGAAAACAAGCTGTGTTTATGAGCCATTCACCCAAACATATTTCCTTTTCGCATTCATGGCAGAGAGGAGTCTGGGGACAGTGAATCTTCCCACAGCTACCGAGCAAACAGCAGCTAATACTCAAGTCTGCCAGGATGGGGGTATATTGCAGCTTTGGAGGTGCTTAATGGGCTGGTTTGTATATTCACATTTTTATATGCATATTTATTGCCTAGAAGCCTACGTAGTCGCTTCATTGAGGAATCTGGAAGATAAATGTTAAAATGGCACAATCTCAGCATGTCCCCATGGCAACCCTTACACGTGATGAGTTCAGAGCCAGTGGATTAGAGATGTTTCTCTGGAGAAACACCAGATGTGGTAGACAGGACTTTGACCCAGGCAAGAGGCTCTCCTCTTTATAGATGCTGGTCTTATTTATGCTCTAGCTAATGCTAAGAAAGTGTTTATAGACTGTTCAAAGCTGATTTGATTTCCCATCTGAAATTTGCACCCTGATCCAGCAGTTCCTCTAGACTTAGAGCAGCAAAGGACTGCCCTGTCTCCTGTTTCTGACAAGTTTCTTGGCCTGGTTTGACTTCCATGGAGTGCCTGTGGCAATGTATATGGCTCCTAAATTCCCTGCTTTCACTAGTATTCCTGAAGCTTATTTTGTGCTGGCCTCTGCAATGGAGCAGGGTCTGGGGAGCAGTGGGAAGTGCTATCACTGGTAGCGACTGAACTTCTAGTAATCAAATATATACTGAAATCCCTTTTTAGTATAGGAACACTCTCTTCTGTCTCCAAATTCTTCTGCTAGCAGCTGGACCAGAACAGATGCCCAGTAACATCTGTTGAATACAGAGATTTCTTGCCAGCATTGTACAAAGTGTCTGTGTTGTGTTAAATGCCCTGGCTTTGGAAAGGATAGCATGGAAGTGTAGGGTGCCAAAGGAAATTACACATTACAGACACACTCTCTGTATTCTCCTGCTGTCCTCGCCATTGCAACAGCTGTAGCCAGCAGCAGTACCTGTGCTGGAGCAGTCTGAAATGTGAAAGTGTGGGCGTCTAGTGCTGTTTCCCTGCAGGTCTTAAAGAAATTGTCCTCCTCCTCAGGAGGTGAGCAGAGGGCAGAATGCATGAAGAGAGCTGCACTGGAAAGGATTGAAATGGGGAACATGTACAAGGCTGACTTCACTGTTGGGTTGTTTGATCTAATTGGAACTGGCATTTTTGTCAAAGTATCTTAAAGGACAGTTAACAGTACCTGGAGTCCTCTTGTCAGGTGCTTAAAAAACCTAGGGAACGAATACATAAATAACAGCAGGACCAAGGAACACTTTAACATACATATGAAATCTGGTCCAATCAAACCCTTTACATAAATCCAAACAGAATTCATGGGAAAACAGCTCAATAGCCTGTCAGAATCAAAGGACAATTGCAACTGCTGTGAAACTAAATAAAACAAGATGGCAAAGCCTCAGAGCAAAACAGACACCATCTGACTTTAGTTCTAGATATAAACCGGGTATTTATGAAATTCATAGCCTTTTTCTTCTTTCCTGGAGATCTCCTTTGACGTTGAAAGCTAATTTTGGTTGCTGTGAACCACGTCTTTTGTTACACTTACGTACCTGCTTATAGGGAGCAGCTGCACCATATCCTGGGGTGTTGAGCTAACCAGATGAAGCAGTTAAAGTAGGCCTTTATAAAACTATGAGATGTCACAGGAAGTCACTGCTCACCAGGCATCCTGGCAGCAATGAAGCAGTGGATCTGAGAAGGGTTCCCTAAGGCAGGTGGCAGAGGCAAAATTTTGGGAATTGCTCTCCGAAGTGGTTGTGTGAGGAGGAAAAAAAGAACAGATATGAAAAACAAAGTAGAGAAATCAGAGGAAATTAAAGCAGTGATATTTAGCACAAACCCCTTTGGGAAGGCAGAATCAGGGATCTCTGAATATGGTGATTGATTCTGTTTTGCTCCTGCTGTTTTCATGGAAATAGCACTCCTGGTGCAGTCTTTGTAAATAGAGGAGGGCACCAAAGGAAGTACTTGACTAGCATCATCTGTTTGTCTGTGACATAAAAAAAAGAGAGCTAGATCCAAAATATTGTCCACAGCCTCAGGCAAAAGTATGACAAAAATACATGTGTAATTATATTCCTCACTTTGGGCTTTGCTATTATCAGAGGGCATACAACTGCCTCTCCCTGCCCTCCTCACCTTTCTGAGATAAAGATAGAGATTATGTATCACCAGCACTCATAGTTAATAGTCTTCTCATCAGACAGTTGGCATTTATGAAGGAAATGGAAAAGCTCAACCACAGCAACACTGCTGAAGAATAAAAAGTTATTGTACAAGGATAAAAGGCTTATTGTTTTCATAGGAGTTAATTTTCATGCAATTTTTCAAATTTAGCTTTTTTTAAAAACACTTAACACTTCTTAGCTGTTCTTTGTAGGTAAATACTGTGCAAACAAGATATAATTCATAGTTATTATATAAGTAGATACTAATATTTTCATTTTGATGATAGAACAGAGTAGCAATTTCTTTCTTAATGTCATGTATCGAGTAATTTTCTTGGCAATGCTTGGGCATGGCTGGCTGGAAAGGAGGTTAAGCACTAGGTTGTGCCATGAACTAAACAGTCTGATCTTAGTCTTCCTGAGTAGTAGCACAGCAGCAGAGTGAACATATGTTTGTTCTCAAAATGGGAAGAACAGAAGTGAATCACGCCTGGCCACCCCTCTCCAAAACACTGGCTACCATCTGGCCTATCGAGGTAAGACCACAGTGATGATATGGGCCAGCTAACAAGACTACTCCCACAATGAAGCAGAGGAGGAATTGCCCTAATCCTGGCTAATAGGGTCTTTCAGAGGCTCTTCTTGGTTGGTACTTTTTGGGTACATTTTCTTGGTCCTGAACCCTGCCTGATTCGTAAGGTAGCCCCTAAGCAAATTGACCTAACTCAAAAAGCAATCTTGTACTGTTACGGCTGTAGTAGGGCAGGTGTGTGGCATCTGGGGGCTCCTAGGTTAGATGATTAGTACTTAACTCATTAAATTAGGATATTATCACAGAAATATGTGCCTGTCTTTTTGGTGGATAGTGTAACAAGACTAGGCACCTCCACAGTGCTCCCGCGAGTGACGAACAAGATGCTGGGTCTGCTAAAGAGAAACAGCAAGACAGGTGTGTATCTTAATGGGCATCTAAATCAGGTTTTCTCATTAAATACGTCCATCTTCAAATCCATCCTTTCAGTACTTAGTCTAGACCAGAGGATGGCTGTTTGCTGGAAGGGGAGGAGACAGCAATAACTTGCAGAGCTCACCTGGGACATGTGGCTTCTTCTCAGCCTGAGGGCTTCCATGCAACAGCTCCCTTTTCTAAAAAAAGCTGGGATTCTTTCCCACTAGGCTGAAATGGAGTTTCTTGCCATTTCTGTGCAGACAGGCCACTGTGCAGGAAGGCAAGATGAAGCAATGAGGAAGGTCCTGCAGCGGCACAGGGCCAGGTTGGGGACCAGCTAGAGAATGGCAAGGAGAATGTCATTAAAATGGTAATTTTCTTGACCTACTTTATTCAACTATGGCACTTTGCAAGCAGGATCCCTAGCAACAGCATTACAGTCCTGAGGCTTCCTGATAGGGGCTTGGTGTTTGGTTGTTTTCAGCTGCTGTTCCACATCCTGAGCAAGGCAACTTGCCAGCAGCTTAACAAGGACGTTGCCAAAGAACCTGTCTTTCTCACCGTTCATTACTTTACAGTGTTACAGTAGCCATGTTTGGCATGAAAAATCAAACAAAACTTTATGCTGTGTGAAAAAATTGGTGAGGAAAAGAATGCTATAGGCTACTTGTGCTGATGGTTGCTGTGTGTATCTGAGCTCATGATTCTATGGTTAGATACAGATAATGAGTCAGAGCTGAACGCTTCCCATAGAAGCATTATATTTTCCATAGCTCAACTGCTGGGGAGGTATTATTAAGTTAAAAGCACACACAGACATACACCAATGAATAGACAGTCTTGGGGGAATAGGAAGGGCCCTAAGAGCATTTCATGTGTTTGAGAGTCTGTTTAAGTAATGGCATTTGCCTAGAAAAAAAATTCGTAAATACTACTTTTTCTTTTATTCAGACATTTGCCTCCTTGTTTCTTTTTACATTTCCAGGAACTCAGAGAGAAAATAAAACATTGCCAAACCTTTTACGGTTAGGGTCCTGCTGGCCATCATACTGCTCATGTAACCAGATGTGGTGTCTATACTGTATAGGTCGCATGAAATAAGTCCTCAGTCCAGCCTGTAATAGACTGGAGTGATGCTGAGTTAGGTACAGACACCCTTGTCACCATCGGGGTTTGACAATACTTAAAACCCTGGTGATTCAGATGCAGAAAAAAGCTGTCATCCCCATCTGCTCTCTCCCACTGCTCCATGGCCTTTCCTTCCTTCTCTAGGCAGAGATCCAGGGCAGGATTTGTACTTCTCATCCATGCTTCCATCTCTAATGGGTCTCTGCAAGAAGCAGGAGAAGCATCTCAGGCCCTGAGGGATGTTAACTCTTAAAGGACCTGGCCCCAGACCATCCCTCTTTTAATAAACCCAAACAGCTACTTAAATTTCCGTTCTGTTAAACTGTTCTCTGAAGCCATTTATCTAGCAACCTTTTAGTACCAGAAATGCATTTCAATTCTATTTTCAGTTCTACTGGCTATAATAGTTGCCAGATCCAGAGCCAGTGTCAGAAAGAGGAGGCTTTCAGAGACCACCTTGCACTTCCTGAATCCATCTTATTACAGCTGACCAGCAGCCTGAAGTATGTATTTCTGCTACTGGAGCTAAACACATTGTGGGTGGAAAGAAAGATCAGCAGTATTACCTGCTATGAACAGCACATGCTAGAATGTCCATCTCATAGCACCTAAGGAAACTGAATCCCAAAATACCCATGTTTTATGGTCCTAAATAGCATAACCCTGCCCATAACTTTGACTCGAAGTGGTGAACTGAGACTTTGCAATAAAAGGTTCAAATGCCGGTTTTAAAACTTCATTTTCCAGAATTGCACAGAATCACAGAATATGCTGAGTTGGAAGGGACCAACAAGGATCATCGAGTCCAACTCCTGTCCATACAGAACTAAAGGAGTTTGTACGGTTCATGTGGGTTTTTTAAGTAGTTGTTAATAATTTGCTTACATGGATCCAAGTCAGATGCCAGGGGCACTGGGCTCGATGCTCTCCATGTTGTTCCAGACCTGAGGCCACTGAGTACACAGCTGGGACACAGCACAGCGGGCTAGCACACTCTGTTGGCTCTTTATGGGGTACTATGTTGCCTCCTGGGTTAGTATCCAGCTTGATATGCTAATGCTCTGAGCCAAAAGAAGGAAAGGAAACATTGACTGAGGCATGCAAGCAGAAGCAGCTGTGTGTGAGCGAATACAGAGAGGTGGAGCTGGCAGCCAAGGGCTGTCACAGAGAGAGACCAGCACTGTGGTCACCTAGATCTGGGGCTGGAGGCACACACAGCCTGGTAGGGTGCCAGCAGTAGTCACAAGCTGCAGGCCAAACAGCAGACTGGGGGGGTTACATCATTCTCTTGCTTTTGCCCAGACTGCCTTTGGAGGCTGTTTTAGAGACAGGTGGCATTTCATCCTTGCTGTGATCTATCAAAGTCACCCATCAAAATCTGGCTACAGGGAAATTAAGGAATGAAACATCATGAAGGGGAGCCAGGATTTCATCCATTGCTATCAGGATATCACACTCCCTGCTTGCAGTAGCATTTCTTCCAGAATGCTGTGGGTGTGCTTGTAGGAATCCCCTAAAAGAGGAGCAGAAGATGTTCAACTGCCCATCTGGGCGCCCTGGTCTCACCACACAGCTGCTAAGCTCCTGATGCTACAGCAGAGCCTTAACAGGGACTGAAGCAACCCCTATGAGTATAGGTATTTACAGAAAACACCCATGTTCAAAACATACTGTGAATAATATATATCTTGAGTTAGTCTCTCTATATGCATATATGTAACTCTCATTAGTTTCATACAGAAGTAAGAGGGATCTCAACCTATTAAGTGAGACAGGTCTCAGCTACCTGTTGGTAAAAAGGACCTGGATGTGTGCTACAACCACTTCTCTTTGTCTGCTGTATATGGCTTGAAGGTGTGCAAAACCATGGCTGGCTTTGCTTGTGAATAAGGAAAACTTTTTCCTTTTTTTTCTTTCTAAATAAGAAGAAAGGAATCACAGCGTTTTAGTTTTTTTTAAACAGAAAAACAGCTTCTTTGAATCTGTGTTTTACCTTCGAGAATTCACTTCTTTCAAATGCACCACTGAAAATGTTTTGTTATAAATCATGCAACAGTGGGTGTATTTTATTTGGGCTGATACAGATTGTGTTGCTTTATGCTACTACTACACCATGAGCTGTGCTCTCCTTGTTGTGGGTTTTTGCATGTCCTGAGGTATTTTACCCTGATTTAGAAGTTCATGGGAGAACTTTGATTGATTTGAAGGTGCAGAGGATTGCAGGATAATGAAAAATTACCTGAGGTTTTTGCTGAGCTCATGGGTCTGTGAGCAATAATATACTCATCGCTATTCATAAACTGTGAGATACTGCATGCTACTTTTCAAGGATTTAATTTCAGTTGGCATTATAGACCTATTGCTGGTGGCCCACATCTTGCTGAAATTGGGTGTGTCTGGGAATATCTGCCATGTGATTCCTTCCCAGGAATCATTGTCATCCAGTTTCCAGCAGGGCTAAAAAGAAGCTATCTGCAGGTACAAGAACATTTTACATTTTGCTTCTAGAGATGCATTTAAACTAGAGTGTTAAATTTGAGCCTAGCTTCTGTTAGAGTGACTTTGGAGATTCTGATGCCTGCCACTGAGGTGCTGAGAGCTGAAAGGTGTTTTGATGCATGAGTTTGGGTCTGGGCAAGTCCATGTACAAAAATATGTGAAAGTTATAACCCAATGTGCAGAAGATCCTCATCTCATGTTATCAGGCCTTCTGAAGGGATGGTTTCCCAACACGTTTTGCTTCAATCAGTGCTAGTTTTCTTTGTTGTCTCTTTCTTTTTTTTCTTTCTGTTCATCTCCTTGTGAATGCTACTTGTTCAACAGTTTACCCAGGACTGCTTGTTACTTTGAAAGTATATGCAAAACTAAAAGTTGCCTGGGGTCACCTAGTTTGAATACGTGGACCTCCTGGTATTGCTTTGCCGACCCTGAAGGGTGGCATAACCAAATGCAAAGTTAGGCATGACTTGCACTCCCTCCTCTGCTGGCAGAAATGCTGCATGAACATGATGATTTGATTTGGCTGGATCAGGCAAGAGTGAGAAACAAACGCAGAATAATAACTCCACATACAAAGTCCTGTTGGCAGAGAGATGCAGTTTGTGGTGAATCCTTGGGGAAGCATGAATATTTCCAATAAACAAATGGGACATAATCTTTGAGAGTCGGCAGAGGAGGAAGGAAAGTGCTGTCAACCATAGTCATGTTCAATTAGTGTCTGTAAAAATGACATTTGCTCTGTGTACTCTTCTTAGGATCAGTGCTGAAAATACAGCTCATCTATTAGCATATCTGACAAGCCACAGTGTTTAGCCCAGTCTCCCAACATCTTGCCCAGGAGAATAGGTTGGTCTATCTCAGTTACACTGAGATATTATTCAGCATATTTTTATACCATTGCTGAGAAAATAGTCATATTTCAAACAGTGAAATTTCAGAATATTTCAGAATATGCAGAGCACTGCCTATCATGTCAGCCATGGATGGGTGGTTCACTCATCAGCTAGTGTAGGATGGCACTGCTTGTGCCACAGCTATGAAGTAACTTGTTATGGGTAGAAAGGACAAAATTTCTTCCTATTCAGAGGCTTATTCATAAGAAAGAGACATAATCAAATAAAAAATCTCTTCTGTCCTTTAGAGACCCTATTGCCACATAAACAGTTAAAATGACCTCCTTGTGCGGGAATTCTGAAGTTCTCATCCAGCTGATACACTCAAGCTTTCCTGGAAAATACATTTTATTACTGCAGAATTTCTGTGTTTAGCTGGATGAGAAATAAAAACATTGCTTGAGCTCTTTGGAAAAGTATGGTTGAGATTTGAACCAGATAGAAGGGATAAATTGCTGAACTGAGTGGTGATATGATATGAAGCCAATGGGAGAATGTAAATGCTGTGTCATAACTGCAACTTTAGGGGATGATTTCTGCTAATTGCCTTGAGCCCTTTGCTTGTATCTGGTGTCCCTTACCACTGTTCCAACAAGATCTTTCCTATTTTGGATTCTGTTCTGTAGGGAGAGATTAGTGTCTTCATGTTATTTGGAAAGCACCATGCCTGGGACTGGGCAGCCAATAATGAGTAAATAACTCATGTATTTTGGGAGCCTGTAACAGTAGCTGTGTGGAAAATGGCAAGTCTGTCTGGCTTGCACTGCTGTGTGTGTGTGCTGAGAGAGTGTCTGTACACAGCACGTGTCTCTCTGGCTAATGTGACCACCAGTGACCATGCAGATTGTGCAGAGTGAACTCCACAAAACCAGAAGTGAACTGCTGGGAAATAAGCGAGCGTTCCACACAAAGCAGATCTGAGAGGACCTCGTGGCCTCTGCAGCCACCAGAGCTGGTGTGTTGTGCTTCTCTGTCCCCATTTTCAGCACTGGCCACAACAGCACAATAGCATCCTGATTTGCTGGGTCAGGATGAGCTGCTCTCCTCCATAACAAGGGTTATAAACATGCTGGTTTTAACCCCCTTTCATCATGTGTGGACAATAGTCTCCCAGTCTTCTCTCAGGGGCTCCTTTTGTGCCCCATTTCCTATTCCTTCCACTCAGGAAACCCCGATTCACCACCCATACAGCCAGCCCCAGGAAGGACATTAAGATGAAGGTACGATACCATCAACTAAGCCAAAAATGTCCTGACATAGTTTATCTAACAGAATGGTCTGTGCCTTCAACCTCCTGCTGCCAAAATCATAATTTCTTTACTTTCAGCAATGTGAGGGTGCTAAAGCCAAGTGTGTAAACTGGGTCACTTCATTAACATCACCTTCAAAAATTCAAAGGTGTGGGAAAGCAGTGCTTCCAGTTCCACCACTGTACCTGGGACAAGCAGCAGATATCTTTGTGGTACTGGGCTATAAAATGAGTTTTTCCTTGGTTCAAACTGGTAAGGTTTTNTTTTTTTTTTTTAAATTTAAAAGTAATTCTTTACAATTTGAGAAAAAAAAAAAAATGGCACACTCCCCAAATCCCATGCTGCATTAGTTCAGCATGTATATTAAAAAATTTCACTTTACAGAGGGCTGGAAGGTTAGGAATGGGAATAGTTCTGCTAGGCTATGGGAAATGGGAAAGGCTAAGTGTGTCATTGCCTGATGTGCTTAAAATAAGGCTGGCTGGCCAGTACCAAACGCTGGAATGGATGGATGAAGAGCAGCCCCTGCCACCAGAGGGAAGCAGACTCTCTGATCTGTTGGCTCTTCAGCATCTCCTGCGACTTGAAGTCCATGAGAAAAATCTATGTGTAATGCGGTTTTACTGGGATATATTTTGCTTCTAACACATTGCCTACGTTGCCCTAATCCCTTAATCCCAGTTTAGTTACTTAGGGGAAGGCTTCTAATTTCAGGGGCTGACAAGTCCCCTAGTACAAAAGACACACTGCTTCTGACACGTTTGTAGTCATGATCTGGTCACACAGCCTTAGGTTTTTTCCCTGGTCTGCTACACAAGTACTGCCTGCTGGCCAGTTGCTGTTGGCATTTAGTATTAACAGTGCAGTTAGAGTGCAGCTCAGAGCCCAGCTTTGCTAGATTCCCAGTTACAGGAACTCAGGCCGCCTCCGGTCCTTTAATCCTTGTACTCTGCTTTTCTCACATCCTCTGTGGATGTTCTTCTTTCACCTTCACCACAGAGATCTGCAGATAAAAACTGGTTTTCCAGCCACTTTGGATGTTTGGTCATCTTTTGGGGTATTAATGCTGGTTTTTACAGAAGTCTTGCTGAAGTTTTAGAAAAATCTTCCTTTTCCTCTTGAACTTCTTGATACTTTATCCGAACTCTTACAACTAGAGCAGAGTTTGATCTGTGGCACAATATTTAAATAGAAACTCGCTGCAGGGTATTATTTTGGTTTACTATATGCAAAACCAAAAAATATTCTGGTAATTCCCACACAGTGAAGAATTTGCAGGATGAGATAAAAATTAATTACTATAAGTAATGCAGCCACTGTACACATTGGTTATATAAAAAGAAGAAATAACCATCAGATTAAGGCATTGAGCTCATCTGGAGTTACTGCAGTCAGAGAATTCAATTCAACAGAGACATTTCTCATGCAGCACAACATACACTTTCTGAAAATATAAATCACAACAAACGAACTGGGAAAGGCATAGCACTGACACACATAAAATTACAGAACAAAAGAAATCTCTCTTGGTTTTCTTTGTTTGATTACAAAAAGCTGAAAGGCAAAGATTTGTTTATCTCATTGCACAGGGATACAGCAAGATTCATCTGTCAGGTCTTTATGCTCAGGGCTGTTTCATGTTTGTGGTCATGGAACACTAAGATTTTAGGCACACTATTATTTCTTATAAATACTTGTTAGGGACCTATGGTTGTACTCTGGTAAGATCAACACACAAGGAACTCAGCAGTGATTGACTTGAAAGGTAAATACCTGTGGGGGCAACCTCAAAAAAAACTGTTCCCATCAGAAGCTGATTTGGAGGCTTGGAGGGGGATTTTGTAGCTTCCGGAGAAGTCTTGCAGCGTAAGTTTTAAAGCTTTTCTTGGTTCAAGTGGCAATAGTTAGTAGTTCAAAACATGGCTCAAGGCAGCAATTTCATTTCTCTGGATTTCAGCAGGAGAAAAATGTAATAGTTCACATAGTTGTACTTGACTTGCAATTGAAAAGGAGCTTGTGTGCTCTAAATGTATTTCAAATGCTGAGACAAAGCAGATGTGTTCTTATAAACAGCTTTGTGAAGGCAGGTAATCTGTTTTCTGTATGTATTATACCCTCCTGGTCTCATAAATCATGAGATATGCATAGAGAGTAGTTTATAATGTCAATATTCAGAACTTATGTGTCAGAAATTTACAGGTTGGCACATCTTTTTTTTTTTTTTTAATTTTAAATTTGATGTATTAATTTCTTGTATCTGTTTCAACTCTCTTAATATGAGAGACAGATTTTAAAGGAATTCCAGATGTAAGGCAAACAGTAAAAACTCTGAAGACTGTTAGGCACCTAACTTTGCATGGAAATGTCCAATGGTATTTCCAAAACACCAGATCTGTTTGACATCTAATATATGTTACTTCTCAAAATGAATTAGTCCTATATCCTGCATAGACTTTTTTTACAAATCCTATTTGATACCGATCTGCACCTTTAAGTATCTAAATGCCTTTGCAAATCTGGATCCAAACTCTTTAATACTATCTCAGAATTTAATGATAAGGAGAGTTTTGCCTAAGAAAGCATTTCAGTATTCAGCCTTGGAATTAATCAGGTGCAAGCCAGGGAAGGTTATGTTCTAGATAATCCTTCCAAAAATTAATATCTAAACATACTCTGTGAGTGCTTAGTCCCATATACTGTAATACAACAAGGCAAAGATTTACTGTACATCTTTTCAGCAACTCAGTTGGTTTTTTTTTCTAACAAAGAGCAATAGATCAACTTCAGCCTAAGTCAACTGAGAACCTAGTGTCAGATTTTGTTTAATTGGACTGAAGTTCCCAGCAATGTAAAAATAGAAACATACTTCAATGAGAAATCTTTTTATATTACATTTTCTTTCAGATATCTAAGTTTAATGTAAAAATCTTGTACTGCCATCCAGTTTGCTAGAAAGTGCTTTGGAGAGATACTTACTTTTTAGGGTTTTCTCTTTGCTCTAAGAAGCACTTGAAAATCAGCACATCTCAAATGCAAACCAATAGAAAAGTAATCTCAGTTTTCTAAATGAGGAAAAAGATCTGAGTTCTTGCTGTTTATCTTGCTCGCTCCATAGCATCTAATTTTCTAGTTGATATCAGAAATAAAAGCAAAACAAAAATCAATTTTTAGAAGTGAAGGAAGACATTGAAAGGAATACTGCAATATGTTAAGACCATAAAGACCCCAGATCTCTTTGTCTTCCCAAAGGCTATTATTTTCAATACTACACAAATTATAGCATGAATTAAAAAAAGAAAGTGGCACATACACACGCCTTTATGACCTCTTGCTGTTTTCTACAGAAACAAATAAAGGTCAGAATTGTCTTTCAATATATAAGTCATGGATGAAATGTCAGACATGTAGCCTTTATATAATATTCACATGTTTAATGATGGAGATATCTAAAATTAGCCTTCTTTCCCTTCCCTGTAGAACCCCACACACTTTCTTCCTGTCTGTGATATTTACTTCAGTGTATAGTCTAGGCTCTCTAAAGATTGCTGATAAATACAGGTGCTCATGAACAGAAATAGAGAATAAATGAACAGCTCTAAGCATGGCTGTGGTGGTGATAACCTCTAAGTAAAACTAGATTTTGCTAGCCCCCAAAAACCAGGAACAAAGATGAGCACTGTCCAAGAAGGTGGGACCCTACCTGTGCTTAGTTGAGTTTGCATGGTCATAGTAGGCAACAGGCAGCTAAAATGAGGAGTTATTTTTATATACCTTCCTGTTTTGTAGCAAACTAACTTGTGAAACAATGGCTTTAACTTTTGACAATGAACCTAGCAAAGGAATATTTTGACATCATACTTAGTATTTTGAGTGTGTCCAGCTGAAATGCCATGTAGCTACCTGGTTGCATAAATGTATTGGTTTGGCACGGCCTGGTTTTAGGTGGCAGGAGGACCACAGAGATGGCTCCTGTGAGAAGTTGCTGGAAGCTTCCCACCATGTCTGGCAGAGCCAATCTCTGATGGCTCTGAAGATGGGCATGCTGCTGGCCAGAACTGGGCCAATGAGAGAGGCTGGTAACGCCTCTGTGATGACATATTTAAGAAGAAAATCAAAACAAAGTCACAAGATTTTGGGATTCTAGTCAGAGAGGAGGAGGAGGTGAGAACATGTGACAACATGGCGACACCAAGGTCAGTGGAGAAGGAGGGGGAGGAGGTGCTCCAGGTGCCGGAGCCGAGATTCCCCTGCAGGCCGTGGTGAGGACCATGGTGGAGCAGCTGTGCCCCTGCAGCCCCTGGGGATGGATCCACGGGGAACGCAGAGATCCACCCGCAGCCCGTGGGGATCCACGGGGAACGCAGAGATCCACCCGCAGCCCGTGGG
>VWZT01003417.1:410171-428802 GCA_013397055.1 Pachycephala philippinensis | reverse complement strand
CTGCAGCAGGTGCGGTTTGGCTGCTGCTCCTGAGAGGGGACCCACGCTGGGGAAGTTCATGGAGAACTGTCTCCCGTGGGAGGGACCCCACGGCCTCACAGGGGATGGACTCGTCTCCCAGAGCAGCGGAAGGAAATCCCGGTGATGAACTGACCAAACCCCCCCATGCCCTGTCTCCCTGTGCTGTTGGTGGGAAGGAGGGAGGGGCGGGGGGGGAGGTGTTCTAAGGGTTTATTTTACTTCTCATTATCCTCCTCTGATTCTATTAGCAATAAATTCACTTCACAACTTAAGTTGAGCCTGTTTCACCCTTGAAGTGTGTCTCCTGGTTATTACCTGACTCATGAAGTGTTCATTAATTTTTTTGCCTTTTCCTTCCTCATCCCAGCTGTGGCAGGTGAGGGTGAGCGAGCGGCTCTCGTGGGTGCCTGGCATTGGGCCAGTGTCAAACCACAGCAATATATTGTCTGCTTAGAGACCACCCCTTCTTACAGACATAGATCTGCATATTTTATCTCACAAACACCATTGCTCTTGCAGAATCTATATTTCTGTAGGAGCTCCGTGAAGTATAGGCACACAACGACATTTCATAGAAAATAAAAAAATCATCAGGTTAAAAAGAAAACTTTTCTATTAACAGGACCAAAGCCAGAGGCATTTACAGGGTGTGGGATAAAATCAGAGCAGCCTGGAAGTTGATCTGTGAGAAATTTGAGGAAGAAATTAAAAATGCAAGTTGACCAGCAGCTGCTTGTCAGGATGGGAAGAGAATTTTGGCATTGTGACATGAATTTAGTCAAAATTAGTGAAGTATTTACAGCAATGATAAAAGTGGTTGTAACTTAATTAGTTGTCTACTAGTATCACAAAGGATTGTTTTCCCTCCCATTGTGGGTACATACCTTTTTTGCTTTGTTTTCCTTGTTCCCCTTTAGATTCTCATAAGACCTACAATATGTGAATATCAGAATCTTGTTTGTTTCAACCAGTATAAATGATCTCATTTTTGATCTAGTTTGCTAATAGACTAGAACTTTCTCCATGTGCCACAACAAAGACAATCTTCTTTGTGAAATGAGCAATATAAATTCTGATCATTTTCTCAAGTAGCAGAGCTTTTCACAGGAGCATTATTTTTAAGTGCTGTTACTGGAATTACTCAGGAGAACTTAGTTTAAATTAGTGATGCTTAAATTAATTAAAGAGAGCGGCCTGTGAATTTTCCCATCTGAGTTTGGATTCAAGATCTTATTTGAGAAGGGTTGGTTTTTTTGTGTGTATATTTTCAGCAACAGCAAATTTGAAGAAAATCTGATTTGAATGTTGTCTGCTGCATAGGAGATTACATTAACATTTCAATTAAAAATTACATGCTGGCAATTGCTCGTTTATCCTGAGATTCTGTATTTGAGTTTTGTATAACTCAACATAGACCAGCTACAATCAGTGACACTGCAGGACTTGCATGGGCAAGATCCTGGAGAGGGTATATTTGGTAGTGAGGAAAGGGCATGGGAAGTTTGGACACCTGCCTCCTTTTTTGAGTAGTGCCCTCATTGCACTGTGCCTTCATGGAATAGAGCAGGAGGAGATGCACTTCATGGAGCAAATGCATGACTGATGAGTCATTTGAAAGTGCATGAGATAATTCAGCTTCCACTGGCTTCAGGTGGATGGATTAAATGCGAGAATGAAAAGTACTGCATCTATTTGGAAACATTAATTCATTTATCTAAAGTTGTCTGCTGTGTCTGGGTGCAATAGAGATCAGTGGTCTTTAGGTCTCTAGCTAGTGCAGGACTTGTAGTTTGACAGAGGACAAAGTCTTGGTGTCCCATTGCAATGTCAGCTCTGGGTAACAAACACAGTATCAGCTGCTTGTACGTTAAGAGAAAATTCTGGTTCCAACAGAAATGGCCATGTAGTCCTCACAGAGTCCAGGATTTGAGAGCAGGCAGAATCCCACCAAGCTTTGATACCCCTGTTTGCTCTTTCCTTACTTCTGGTTGTAGCCCAGCCTTGGCTTGGAGCACTCATGCTCTGCTTCCCTCAGAACAGTTGTTGGAGGCTGGGCTAGAGCAAGCTCTGGTCAGCTTGGGCCATGCTGGCCGGGCAGCGAGCCACAGGTAGGCTCTTCTCTAAAGAGCACTTGGGTTTGGGCTGAGCTGCGTCACAAGCAGCTTAAGCTCTGGATGCTACACTTAGCAAGTTTTCAGCTCAGACTCCTCTGGACCAGAGCCAGCATGGTCCAAATCTTTGCCCAGAGACCAAGGCAGATTACTATCGAACAAAAACAAAGTCAGCTACATCTCAGATAAATTGTCTTCCCAAAGCAGTAACCCATGAAGAGCTTAGAGCAAGCCCCATGTCATGCCCTTTCTTAGCAGCATTTACATTGCTGGACAGGCATGAGATCAAATGGAATATCAGACAGGAGCTGCTAAAGAAGAATATTACTACAGACGAAGTATGGATGGTGAGAGGTAGTTTACATAACGTTATGGAAATGTTTCCAAACATAAGCTCATGGAATTTTGTTCTGAAATTTGTAAAGCGGCCTTGTGAAAAAAAATCATCTTTGCAGTGAAGGTCAAGTTGGCTGGAGCCGACATTTATTTAAATAGCAGGAGTTGCTATCCTTTCTCTCTATCTTTCACTCTTTTTTTCCCCCTTCTTTTTTAAATAATCAAATCCCTTAGAGAGAAAGGGAGGGGTTAAAATTTTTACTTTAGGGAAACTGTTGGATTGACAAAGCCTACCCACTAAACCTAATTTATTTAATAGAGATCCCAAAGGCTTTGCTGAATGAAATCAATTAGAAGCTCTTCCTAAGGAATGGTGTTGGACTACTGGGATGTATGTATGTGTATTAAACATTTTCCATTCATAAGAAACCATTCCTCCTGAAGCCTTTCTTTTTTTGCTTGCTGACTGTGACATAATCTTCTTTATTAACATAGATGGTGCAAACCCCTGTGAAAATAATACAGGAATGTTGAAGATGGGAGGCTAGCATGATGAACTGAAAATGGAGTAATCCTGTTTTATGCAATCCCACTGCTCCTCTGAAAAGCAATTAGATTTCTGATTGTAACTGATTTGATGGTAAGATTCTGTCAGTTTTCAAGTTCAGTTTTTTTGTGACCTCTCCTTCTCTCAGATAAGGAAACCAGATAGAGTGAAGAGGGCTTAGCTTTATAGAAAGTGTTACCTGTAGAAGCAAAAAAAAACCACCTCCAACCATTACAGATGTGTTTATTCCTTTGAAATTTCTTTCAGGGGCTTGGCATCTCTGATGAATAAGAAAGGCAGTTTTATCAGTTTTTAACATATATCTCCACATTTAATTCTGCAGTGCAACTGCTTTAGCAGCAATCATCACAATGGGGTTGACACATCTCTGAACCTGAGAGGTGTTGTCAGAATACGGAGGAAAGAGCACGCAAGATGAAGTCAGAGCATTTGTTCCTTGACAGCTCAGAGACACTGGCAGCCAGATAGGGCTGGGAAAAAAGAGAAGGCACTATAGTTCCTCCTCACTGATCTGAAGCCTGCAAACAGATATCATTTCAGACATAAATACTCCGAGCAGCATGGTTTCCTCAGAGGTTGTTGCAGGAGCGAAGCATACTGATGCCTTCTCTGAAGGTTTATGTTTCATGACCCCATTTTAATGACTGTTTTTTTCTAACAGTCACTCTCTGCAAAGATTTGCACTCAAATAGCCTATTTATGTTATGAATGAGAAGGTTTTGGGGGGGATTCAAACTGAAATTTATCTCCTAATCCTTATGGCTTGCAAAAAATAAAATTTAATGTCTGAACTGCTACTGAATTATTAGATTTTACATAAATCAAGGAAGGTAAAACCCATTTGATACGCTTACTTTTTTAGGTTATTAACATATATAACTTCGTGTCTGTAGGTCTTTTGTACTGATAGCTGAAAGTATGCCTAGATTACTATCAAGCAGCTAACCTTGTATCAGTATCAAAAATGTCACAGTAATGTCACCATTGGAAAATACTTTGAAGGCTCAATATTGGAAGCCCAGTAGTTTCTACTATTATTTTTTTTCCTAGAAATGCAAGGTCAGTGAATTTGAATGCTGTAAATATTCAAGCTGTGATGTGTTTATGCTTTTGTATCCAACTATTAAAATGGCATGCACAGAGATGCATCCATTCTCAGGTGTCTTCCAAGCTGGAAAGCTTGTGCTATAATATGACATGGTTAGTCTTTGGAAAAGAGAGATTCCAATATTCAGCGACTAAAATTTTAAAAGTCTTCTTTCTTCTCTGCTATAAACCTAAAAAGGTTGTTCAGGACTGCTCCTTCTGCAGCTGCTATCCCAGTGTCTCTTCTACTTATGGTGCTATTTATAACTAGTAGTAGTGTCTTACAGAACCCACCCCCAAGTTATTGCAGAGAAAAGCATGAAGAAAGGTGCAAAGATGAACCCCGGCCACTTGTATCTGCCTAATTCAGACAGGACATGTCTTTGCCTGTGAAGAGACATATCAAATAACACGTTGGCCCAGCCAAAACTGGAGAGTTGTGTTACCGTCACTAGTACTTATGGCACAATGTTGGCTAAGGTTGTTAGCTGGTAGACCACAGGGTTCTGTCGTTTCAGATTTGGGAGATGAGTCTGTTCCTTCCAGTTTTTGGATGCAGTTGGTAGCAAGGAGAGATCAATTGCATGGGTGCCAGGCACCCTGCCATACAGCTGCCCACCTGCCAGAGCAGTTCTTCACAGCACAGGTCTCCTGCCAGGTAATTCAGTTGGCATCACCAAGGGTAGAGACAAGGAGTCTGGTAACAACTCTTGGGTATTTTAATTCCGCAGTCCTCATTCTGTCTCCTAATCATACATGGGTATTATTTAGATTCACAGTTTCAAAACACATCTCTACATGTCCAGCTCCAAAAATAGGTCAAAACACGTATCTCAGCATCAGTAATAAAAATTCATAGGGTAAGCATAGAAGAAAGGCAGCCATAAATGTACATCCTGCAGCCCACCCTGCCTCAGCTGCAAGAGGGAAAGTGAGTGCAGAGCAGGATGCCTCAAACAGTAACAAAGCTCATGGCTAAAAGTATGATGTAAAACTACTACAGAGGATTTCAAGCCAGCACCTCCCTTTATGAATCTCTGCTGGTCTCCCCAGTGGCACTAGGTCATGGAAGTGCAGGGCGTTTCTCAAATTCCAAACCTTTTAGGGCTAGGTTAAAGATGGCCTCTTTAGTCCCATCAAGAAGCTTGTTGGAAACAATCAGTGGTTTTGGAGCATTTGTACAAAGCATTTTCAATAGCTGCTCTGTGTAAGAAAGGGGCTAAGCATCACTTCAACTGCACTGGCAAGCTCTAGCCGTGGTGGTGATGGGTGGCTCTAATGACTAAAAAAAAAAAAAAGGCTGTTCTATTTGCTATAAGATTAAGAAAAAGAATATTTTTGAACAACAGTTCTAACTCCAGTCTGCTTCTCAATACCATAGTATTATGGCTGGAAGATGATTAGCTAGTATTCCCACGCATTTTATGTAACATTTATTTACTCCCAGACTTGAATAACTTAATCATAATAAAAATAGATTTATTGGTCTGTTTCTCCTTCTAGCCCAATTAGGTAAAGCTCAGAATTTTATAGAAATTTGAGAACACTGAAGCAGATGCTGAATAATAACAGCTAATCTCTGTTCATTGTGATACAGCCCAGAACAGCTTCAAATGATGGCCAAGCTCTGTTATCATCCTGGATTGCATGAAAATTAAAGATTTCTTTGAAGTACCTCCTCTGCAGTACAGACCCATTTTCATTTCCTAGTTAGTCCTCTTCTCTCATATGATCAAAATCCCATGACTTTCTACAGATGCAGAATAGCTATTCCTGGCCCTATGTTCACTTAGAGGGAAAGATTGGGGACTATCCCAACATCTCGTTTAACAGGGCCAAAAAAGTCTGAGATTGCCACAGGTAATTCCAAGTGTTTCTTCATTTATGCTGATTTTACTGAAATGTAAGTTTTAAAAATATGGTATATACAAACCCAGTATTAATGACAAGGCCATAAGTGCTTTTGGGGCGTATCTATTGTAACCATGTTTATAATTATCAAGGAGTCCACAGAGAGCACAACACACGTGTTAAATATGGGGAGTGTCCAGTCTACAGGAGAAATAGTCAAAATGCAGTAATCCTTGTTAAACTGGTGCAAGGTCACACTCTTTCAGCAGCCTTTTAGGACTTCATGTCCTGTAAGACATTACAGCATGAGGTATTCCTTCCCAGGTCATACACTTGTCCCAAGCAGGTGTATCCCCAAGCTAATATTTCTCAATCATTCTGTCTTCTCTCCAACAGTGCATTTTTCTTGTCCCACCACTGTCTGGTCTCCTATTCCCAAGAAACTGAAATAAATACAATCTGAGAGACTGAATTTCAGTAGAAACAGTGCCTGGAAAAATCTCAAGGGTGACACCACCCATCTTGCAAGCACTGAAGTAGTAAGTCATGGCAATTAAAGTGTTGTTTCTTAATCAAAGTGATAGATAGTAGCCCTGGTTTTATTGTATCCCTTGCTGCTTTTTGAAGTGAGTTAGACAACTCTAAAAATAGATGTACTTGCCAGGCAATTGCAGTGGAGCCTGTTTGTGAATGTCAAAGAGATTTAAAGGTAGGTATGTTTTGAAAAAGTTGAGGTGGAGTACTTTCTTTTCCTTCATCCCACATGTTGTTTGGGGAGATGCAAGAGAAGAGAGTGTCCACACATGATGAAGTACAGTTCTGCCAGAAAGCCACAGCAAAAGGGACAGTAAGGTATGCAGACAGTAGAAATGGGGCTATTTCATAAAACATATGCTACCTATTTCAATACAGAATTCTCCTCCAAAGCAACAATTGCAGTGGTTTTGTGCATGTGGTTCAATGCCTATGAAAGCTACCAGGTGTAGATGCTGGTATAGACTGTCACAGCTTTCCTGAAAGTGGCTGAACTAGGAGAGTTTAATAATTGCCTATTTGTTCCAGAGAAGTGAAAGAAAATGTGCAGCCTTGCTACCTTCTTTTGCTCCAACTTGATGCCAATCTTGAGAAGTGACCATCTTGTTCCAGAAAGACAACCAAAATGCTTCCCTTGTCCCACTGTGCCTGCTGGCCTTATGACAATCAGCCACTGATGACTTAGAGGCAGCAGACAGGGTTTGCTAAACCCTGAGCATTAATGAAAGCTTGGGTGCTGCTGATGGCATGGGAGCCAGGGCAGCTCAAGTGCAAAGTCTGCCCAGGAATATTTAGGCAGTTAGCACGTGCATACTTTGCAGTAGCCACAAATTATGTCGTTTGAAGGGTTGCATAAAGGAGCAATGGGTAAACATGGCTTATGAGAGGGTTACCTGGTGCTCTTTACTGCTCTGCTTTTGTTGTGACTGGGAAAATGATTGTGCAATAACCCCCAGATGTGACCACTCTTTCGCAATGTGGGGAAGTTTACACTTGGACATCAGGCTGGTGACTCCCCTGCAAGGCCTGTTTGGTGACCTGAGACCTAGAGCAACTCTGAGCAAGTGTTTCACCACAGTTGTGGTTGAGGAGTATATTACCTCTTGGTAACAACTAATGGCCTATTACCATTTTCGTGGGTCATCTGATTATTTGATTCAAAGCCTCTAAATTAAAATTTTCAGTTGCAAGACTTTTAGCAGGACACCTCCCAATATACTTCCTTCTCAGTTCTGAAAATGTAGGGAATAACTGCCACAGGGAAAAATAAAAGGGAAAATGCATTCCCAGTCAAGTGTATGCAGTATATGATGCATCTCGCATATATACTGCAACAGTTTTCAAATTAATCTTGAAATAATTTTAGGCTCAAAGATTTTTTTTTTTTTTTTGGAAGATCTGTAATGGCCAAAAATGTTTAGTTTTGTACTCAATTATACCTTTCTTAAACAATAACAGTTACATGTAGTTAGGTGTGAAACATGAGTTCTTTGACACTTCTCAAAACACCTTACAAAGGAGCATGGAGTGCAATTCATCATCATACCCCACTATGTCAGATGACTCATGTTGTTATCAACAGATATTTAAAACCAAATTCCATGAAATTTCAACTGTTTACTGCCCTATCTCTGAACATTATTTTTACCCACTAGTATGTCGGCCAATATTGCAATGTTTCTTGCCAAATTTGGCATGGCCATTACCCCAAATTATGAACTCTCGTCTTCTTGAGCAGTTAACTTTTAAAAAACAAAGATGCCTTAGGCAATCTGAATACAGTTTCTAAAATCTGAAAACCTCCACATGCATTTTTGCTTGTCTTTGAGCTGGGTAAGAGTTGAGCTATTTAATTTTATCAAACTGTGCAAGTAAACAACTGCTCTTGTACTGGTGGTGTTGTGTGCCAAATAGTAGCCTAGAGCAGGGCTGCCTGGCAGTGTTAACCTCCTGAACTCATAGGCTCATAATGAAAACAATTCAAACCAACCTCTAAGAAGCATGGAAGGGCCTATGCATCCCTCATTAAAATGAAACTGTTGTTTTGTTGCCATTCTGTGGTAACAGGGCCCGTGTATTGTCTCAGCCTCCAAAGTGCACACAGTATTTGTGCACACAACCTCTCCACGAGGAGATTCCTCAGTGCATGTAAATGTAAGGGACAGGAAACAAGGAACCAGATGTAAATCAGTTCTTGGCTTAAGAAAAGATAAAGATCTCACTTCAATTCTGCCTTGAAGGCTTAAATGGAAGAAAATTGCACAGGGGTGGATGCTGTTCTAAAATGTAGTGCAGTTTAGCATGCCCAACAGGGAACAGTGGAATGCTGCGTAAAAAATCTGCTGCTTTGTAGGTCAGATACAGATACACGTCTTGACTCAGTGATGACTAATAAGAACTTCAAATTAAATAATTTTTTTCTTTTCCAGTATACAGTTACAAATGAATTAAATGATTTCTTTCCACCCTGTTTTTTACTGGATCATATTATTTTCAAGATCATGATCTTCTGATCTCATATATACACAGAGATCAAAATGTTTTCAAGCACTCATCTCCCTCAAATTCATTTTTACACATATTTTCATAATGCTTCTGTATGATCTAGAGAATATTTGTCCTAAAATGGAAAACTGATGCACAGCTGACTCTTTCTTTACCTGTTTTCCTTGACTTTTGAAATGGATCTGGTTTTGGTTTTAGACAAAAATGCTCTATCAGAAAAGTGTTATTAGTAACAACAATAATGTAGTTGATGTTTTTGTCCTGAAAATGCAGCATCCTAATATATATAAGATCCAATATTATTGTGCTCATGCTGCATTTCTGGAAGCACAAACAATGTATCATCACTGGACAATAATTTTGCCAGATGAGGGCTGTGACTTTGTCCTCTGAGGTTTGTCTGTAAGCAGATAATACTGTTGAACTAGACAGAGGGATTTGCAATGAAACTCTTTTTAGTTATCATGCATAAGTCCAGGGAGCTTTTGAAAATGGTCCCTCTTTGAGTAATTTTAATATGTTTCTAAAAGATTTAAAGTGATATAGGCTCAGTGTCAGAATAATATGTATGGCTATTTTTAAATGATCGTGTAAAACCCCAGCTGCACAGCTTTGTCTGTATTCATATTTTATTAATCAGTTAGTTTTAATGTCCTCACTTCTCTCTCTCTCTCTCTCATATTATCTTCCTCTAAGTCCCTGCCCAGATACTTCCCAGAGACCATTTTAAAATTAATTCTAATGATTTTAGGCACTTTTAATATGACTATCATCATAAGACTGTTCTCTTAGTGAACGAAGTTGTTAGCTGACAGCAGTATTATTTGGGGACCTTTTCTTACTGTTTCTCCCAAGCTAACAAGAGTCAGGCCAAATCCTTGGTCTAATCCTGTTTGCTTATTTACAATTTAAATCTATTTAAATGAATATGCCACGATAATTGACTCCCTCAAAATATAATAGGAAAATAAAGAGGGTCTAAGCTCCAGCTGTTTTTCATAGAGGAAGACAACTCAGACAAATGCTGTGACCAGGCCCATTCCCTGCAACCAGAAGAACCCTGACCAGATGGGGGATTTTCTCTGGCCTTGGGCATCTGGGGCAATTTCTCCCCTCTGGTTAATGATCAATATGGCTAACAGCTTCAGATACCCCACTGAGCCTGAAAGAGCTCTTGGCAGACCACTGATTTTAAGTGGGATCTAATGTTTATTTGGGTTAAACAGTCTGGATGGCAACGTTTAGCGCCTTTCAACACAATGGTTAATGAGAAGGCTAGTCAGGATTTGTGCACTTGACCAGTCAAACGAGCAAAAATGTCTGATCTTATTGACATCCAGAAGAAATGAGGCAATTATGCTTCAAAGATTTCTGGTTACTTGAACTTCTTTTCTTTTGTTCTACCATCGTTCTTGTGGATCACTGTGTATCTATCAAGAGTCAGTAACTTCAGCTTTGGCAATTTGCCTAAGATCAGTGCCTTGTAACAAAAAATCTCTTAGTGGGCTTCTTTGCAGAAAGTCGTGCTTCTCCCATTTCCTAAAAAACAGAAAGTGTTCATGCATGTCATTTTCTCTGGACCTCTAGTTCTTTTATGATGCTTCTCCATCCCAGTTGTACTGGCAAAACTTAATTTAGTGGGGGGGTTCACACTGGACTGTCTTCTGTGAAATTCTCCAAAAAGGGGACTGCTGAAAAGTGATAATAGGAATCACAAACTGTGTTAAATCTCCACCACCTTCTTTTCAGAGTTTGATTTATTAGTGTGGAGAAATGCACGTCTTCTTACGGTTTCAATCTTGGTCCTCCCTGATGTTCAGCACCAAAGAACAGTAATAACAAGAGATGGCTGATATCTGAGAAGGAAATCTTCACACATAGGACATATATATATATGTGTATATATATATATATATATATATGTTACTACAGATCATGTCATTTCCCCTGTAATACCTGTTATTACACCATAATATATTTGTCTATATCAGAACACACCTGTTATTACACCATAACATAATTTTCTCGTGAGACAATTTCAAGGAAGATAAAAGCACTTTTTTTTCAACAAACTGGCTGCAGAAGAACAATAGCGATCTCATAGTAATAACTGCTTTTATGGAGCATTTTTCATCTTGTGAGCAAGATCTATCTCAAAAGTAAATTGCACATACCTTCCCATTTTATCTAGGTGCCTAAGCATGAGGTATCATTTAACCTATATATTTTTTTCTCACAGTGTTTCTGTAGTTGTTGTTACAAGTGTCATTCAACAAGACTTAGGCACACAGTTTACTTTAAAATCTTTAAAAGGCTCAGTTGAAGTTAATATCAGTACTCTTGGTACATTATATTGAGCAGATGTGTAAATACCCGCAGGATCAGTATCTTAGGTTGGCAGCTTCTTTGGGGCACATCATACTTGTATTAATGCAAAAATACCACGTAAATGTGTGGCAAAATAGGCATGTTCTGTAAATATGCATAATATCCCAGTGAATTTGGCTAACAGTTTTGTACATAATAATAGACATAATTTTAAAAATTCAACCTAAAACAAATCAGTCAAGCCAATTATTCTGAGACACTCAAGATAGCACATCCTGGGTACCATGTGAACTCTTCCAGAGCAATCGTTTTATAAATCTTCATGATATTGTACATAAAGAAGAACTATCTTCAATATCCTCTGAACAGTGTCTCATATGTCCACATCTCAGATGGGTGAACTGAATAGTTGTTATGTTATTGTTAGTTGCTGCTGGACTACATNTTTTTTTTTTTTTTCATTTAAGGAAGATAATAAATCCACCAAAGTTTCTCATTTTCTGCCCAGACACCCTGCAAACTGCTTCTGGGATAGTGCTGGTTGTTTCTTATATGTCCCATCATAAACAGCGATTCTTTATGGAAACTTCTTTTCCATCCAGCTATTAAAAATGACAGCAAAGATTATGCAACAGAGGATTTGCTTGGAAAACATCATTTGCAGTCTGTACATACACTCAATGACACAAGCCCATTTTTTAAGTAAAACTGTAGTTTAAGAGAAACTTGTGATAAATCTAAACTGAGAAGAATATCTTGATGAGCTGAGGCTGTAATGTGTCCTTCTCTCCTACCCTTCAGCAACAAAAAATATCCGCTTTCTGTGATGATAAGCATTATATGAAGCTATACCTACTGTGATTTTGTAGGCTTCCAGGTGCAAACATCTTGGGGATCATTTTTGTTTATAAATAATTTGCAGTGTCACACTGTTCATCACACTTACTAGTGATACATACAACACTTGTCTTACAAGTATATTATTCAGATGCAGTAAGTCTTGGAGATGTGTTTCTACCTTAACTCACCAGTTTGAGTCGGTTTTCTTTCATTCTTTTTCATGAGTTGTTAAAAACAAGTTTTCACTAATTATGTCAGTCTACAGAGAGAAACAGCTAATTTATGTTTATTCAGTAATTATTTTCCTGGATGCAGCCACTTGCACCTCCCAACCACACCAAAACACCATGGTGTGTTTATAAATGTTTTGCCAGAAAAGGTGTTAAATATCCAAGTCCTCATGCGGGGATGCTGAGCACCCTCACCTGTCATGAAGACAGGACACCTCATAGCTTAGGGCTGGAAGTCTTCAGAAACCCGCTTTCAGTAGGGCTTTTCAACAACCAAGCTGCCACTGTCCTGCAGTTGTGTCCCGTCAGCCTAAGCAGGATGGGACTACTGATGGCAGAAGCTGTGAGGCCAGGTCTCTTCTACTACAGGCAGGTACCTCTGAAAAGTTCTTCTGATGCTTGCAAAGCAAAGGCCTGCAAGCAATTGGCAATATTTTGTGCTCGCATATTTTTAAATGTTGGTGGCAATTGCTTGTTTTTTGAATTCTCAGTGAGTTTTTCTATCACTGACCAGTGGTACTGGAGACTGTTTGGTGCTTGTGGCTCATGGTGTAACCGTGTGCATTCCCGAGAGCCCCGGAAATTAGAGGCTGTTGTTATGTACAAGTTTTAAATTTCCTTACAATTTAAGGCCAAGAGAGAGCATCAGACTGTCTAATCTGTCCTGCATATAGGTGCCTATTAAATGTTGTGCATGTACTTTAAGGCTGAGACAACTACTTTCATTAGCCCTAGTATTTTTGTCCATGAGAAACCAAACTGTTATGTGTCCAAAACAGTACCTGAGCTTCCTATGATACTTGAGAACTGATTAGGCATGACACGCCCAGACAGCCACAGAAAAAAATCCATGCAAAATATCCACCATCACTACCAATCTGAGCTGTTAACATTTCTACTGCTCCTGGACTGGGCTTAATTCAAACCCAAGCATCAGATGTCTAAAATAATTTTCTGCCTTGGTTTAATCTCTTCCTGGCTACAGCAAGATAAATAATACATGGTTCAAGGGAAGGCAAAAAGTTCTTCTGCAGAATATATGAGACCAAATATCTCTCAGAGGAGTGGAGAAGAGATTCTTTCTCTCTGCTGTAGGCAGCCAACTGGAGCTCTCAAGGATGGGATTTGATTATACTTATTACCTTAATGCCAGCCTGAAAATGTCTGAGTGGGCAGGGTGCAATTCAAGCCATCTTATTCCAGCCATAATGGAGAAAGTTGCACAGATGCATTGTTCTAATGGATGTAGGGCCAGAGGGATCACCAGGGGATCTAGCCTGATGTGACCCTCCTTCCCCCCCTGAGCCTGCTCTGTCCATTAGAAGTTCTCCCAGAAGCTGAAGTAAAGCTGTATTTAAGAAAGACAGCCTTTTTTAGGACAAGATCAAGCAATGGTGAATGTACCACCTCCCTTCATAAGCCTTCATACAGAGTTTAATTACCTTTACTGCTAGGAAATTGCATCTGATTTCAAGGTTGATTACATCTAACCTCAAACTTCCAGTCACTGGATTTAGTTGTGCTTTTGTCAGCAATAGTGAAAAAGCTCACCGTTGTTATCTATTCCCTGTATCCTCTCACTCTTTTCTTAAGTGGAATATGTCCAGCTCTTTAAGCCTCCCATCTCAAGACTTGTACTTGACATGCAAAATATTTGGATTTTCTCCAACATTTTCTCATCTTCTTAAAGTCCAGGCACCAGAACTGTGCTTGATATCTTGGAAACATGCAAGGACTGTGCTGAGTCCTTTCCTCACCAATGTACTGAGACGTCATGTAAGGGGTGATTAGGATAATCACTTTTTATCATACCCTGAGTCTCTGCTCTCTGAGACAGCATCCATTCCTACAAGCTTTTGGACTGTAGTAAAATGAATTTAGTGTGCTGCTTGTCGGACAGTGATCATTTAGCCAAATCAAATTACTGCAGAAGTAATATATCTTATTTATTTATTGTGCTAAAATACATTGTGCTATATGCAAGCCTTTAAAGCAAAGATTCTATCTCATGGCCCGAAGTGCTGAAAACAATAGAAAATAGTATCAGGCGAAGATTGTTTCTGATTCTGCTGGGAAAGCTCCTCACATTGAATGAAATGTCCCCATTAAAAGGCTACATTTTGAAATTTGTCACTGAGACACTTCTTAATCCTCGCAATAGGTGACCTGTTAATTCCGTGTAATGCAAGACTTGAAATCAAAATGTCATGTGGTATTAAGTTAACTGCCTTGCAGAAATCCAAGTACCTCCTATCAATACAGATGCTTTTCTCACGCAGGCCTGTAATCTTTTATATAAATCTTTGAAATAACCAAAAATTCCACAACAAGTGTATCTGACAAGACCTAACTTCCACTAACCTGTTTTGACCAGGATTAAATAGATATATTCCTTTTAAATATTTAAGTATCCCAGAAAAACATGTTATTTTGTGAGAAGACCAAAACATCCGTTTCAACTAATGGATGGCACATAGCAGAAAAATATACTTCCCTACTTATATTGTTCTCTAAATCAGAGCTAGGTGGAGTATGAGCTGAACAAGTTGAGCTTATTTACGACCACTGTTTCTCTCTCTGAGTTAATGAATTACTGTTAGTCTAAGAATCTTCTGTTATTTAAAACAGAAACTCGCTCCTAGAAGTCACTTCATCTCTTCTCTATGTAGAAAAGAGACTAAGTACAAGACCAGAAGGAGCTTTCAAATGACAGAATCTGCCAAATACAGGAGCACAGAAACTAGTGGTGCTTCTTGAAGAGAGTGTTTAATGCCCAGTCCTCAAAGCCGTGTGAGAGTAGCTGTGCTTAGAAATCAAGAGGGTCTCTACATTGCCAGCACGGAGCTTAAGAAAGATTAAGAGACACAAAGGATTTGTACTGACCCTCTGTAAAGAGGACTTTGATTCATTACTAATCTTCTCAGGGCAAAACCTCATCACCTATACATGCAGTAGCAGCACCGATGGGCTAAAAGGAGAATGAAGACTGCTGGTATCATCAAGCCTAGAGAGAGAGCAGAAACAGGTATCCAGTTTAGGAATGCAGCTATAGCGTGAACATTGTGGTTTGTGTTGCTTTTAGTATTCCCAGGTTGCAAAATTTCATGCTTTTTTGCTGTTCTTGTGGCTCAACACAGACTACTGCTCTGGGCCCTGCCTGTGTCCTCCCTTGGAGTACGGAGTAAGCCCAGGGAGAATGTGCTGCTGACATGTCTTTGCACTGCTCTCTACAAAAAAATCACACTCTGGCCCATGAACAGAATATTCCCTCTAAACTCCTAAGCATGTGCTACTAGAGCTAAAAATGTTGTGAGATTTACCTCTTTTATGTACCTACATCTAGAATATTAATTTCATACTACTGTTGGCTATGAAAAGAATTGATCCTGTAATAAAAGGAATATTAGTCAATGGATAAAGAGAAGGTCACTCAATTTATCTCAGCACTGGAAGAAGTGGTATTCTTTGCTGATTTTTGTAAAAACCTATTAATGTCTGTGAAGATCAAGGGAATAGATGGTGCCAGATGATTCTTTAATTTAGCCATTGAGATATTTTGTTATTATTTATAATTTTTTAAGGATCTAATCCTGTAAAGTCGTGTTTATATGAATAATCCTTACTCACAAACAGTCTTGCTGAATTATGTAGGGTTTTTTGCATTAGAAAAAAATAATTTGTGTAAATATCAGTATTACTGGGCCCTTAAATATTTACAAACACTCATCAAAATTATTTTATGAGGGAAACTGAAGAACCATCTGGTATCCCCTGTTATTTAGTGCTCCGATTTTCCTAACTATGTGTAGAAGTCAGCAAATATTAGCATTTTTTTTCTTATCTGAGGGCAGACAAACTACCTTCTCCTTATCCTTTAAACTTCCACTCCTTCCTAACAGAGGACTAATCCTTTCACTTCTCCTTATGTAAAATGGACAGGCTATGCCAGTAAGCCAGTCAGCAAATCTGCTGCTGGGTTTGTTCAAGGACCAAAGTTTCTTTCACCTAGAATAATAATATAGTCTTTCTTCTGCACACAACCACCATGACATCAGCAGTATTTCAGTCCTTAAAAATCGGCAACATTTTTAACAGCAAGTAGCTGTGGATCCTTTTACAGTAATTTTCCCCGGAAAAAGTACTTTATTCTCCTTTTCAGAGATATAAACACCCTCTTTTCAACTGAAGTTGTAGACGGTTAGCTGCTCCCAGGAGTGAGTCTTTCAATACAAACCTGCAACAAACCTACACACGTGCAACTGGTCAAAAAGCTTTTTATAATGTGCAATTTCAACAACAAAAACACGTATTTCTATCTTTTTTGGGACGTTATGTTTTCTTTGGCAATTACACTTAAATCATTAGGATGAATAATGTAATGGCTAATGCAGTAAGTGAAGTTATGCATTGTAAGATCAGTCTTCTCTTATATTGTTGAGATATTTAACAATCCAAACAGTTCATTCCACAAAGTACCACTAGAGGTTCAATTTTAAAGGGAAATGACTGCATTTTTATCTTGTTATTGTTGTTGTTGTTGTTGTTGTTGTTGTTGTTGTTGTTGTTGTTGTTGTTGTTGAGCCAAGTGAAAAGCAGATCTGCTAACTCTATTTTTTTCATTAAACGTATTTAACAACAGCAAATCACTCCAAGGAGGTTTGCAATGCTGGTAATGTGGTGTATTGCAGCCAAGTGCATCCATTCTGGGTGCTATACCCAGCTGTCAGATATCTATATACCGAACAGTAAAAATATGAACACAAGCTGTATTTGAAGAAAGGGCTGCTGCACCTTAGATTTTGGGTTTGGGTTACCAACAATGATTAATATTTTTCTAGTTCCTTAAAATGAATCTGAGTCGGTTTCAGTTAAAGGAATAAAACTCACAAAACCTGAAAAATGTTTCCCATTGCAAATAATACAGGGTTGGCAGTGCAGTCATGGCTTCTTCAGTCAGTTTCATCAGCTTTGTGACTCGATCAAACACACTGCAAAAACAAATGCATGCTCATGTACTATGTTTTTATTTTTTAACTGATTATGTCTTCAAAGCTGGTTGAGTCAGGCAGTGTGAAATGTGTAAGGAACTCATGAAAGTGATTTTTATCAAGTTTCTTTTTGTATTTGTTATTTTCTCTTATACTAATAAGAATGTAGAATGATAGGCTTACATATCAGTGTTCATGAGCCAATTTGCAAACATTTTTTAGGAGAAAAAAGAGCAGGTTTTGATAGAGTACAAAGGCCTGGTCCTGCATTATCTTGCTAATATGATTCAGATAGATTACTTGGGGAGGTAAATATTTACTTGGGTAGAAACTCACAGGACTAAGGTTTAATGATGAAAAATGACATTTGGCAATGTATTAGTTGCATGCTTTTCCTTTCTCCCCTCTTCCCTTAAAAGACCACCTGTCTGTGGCCATAGCACTGGTCCTTCTGAGTCAGAAGTTTGGTTTTTTTTGACAATGGCCTATATGGAGATAAAACAGTTTTGTATAGTTAGAGGCAAAAAAAAAGCAGCCCAGAGGAAATCAATGCCAATTCATTTTCTGTTCCATGCAGCATCTTAGGCAGCTTTCACCTTAAAGCAAACCAGCTAAGATGGATCTTTCTAAAACCCATCTACTCAGGTGCTCTCCACTGGAGACAGGCAACAAAATTCTTTGCTGCATGAAATGAATAGAAAGTTTACTTTCCAGAGCCAGAGTAAAAGAGTGCACGACAGAGAATGTATGTTTGAGTGCGAGAGGCAACCAGCTGGTGATGTTTCTTAAAGTCTGGGTTATGACAGTCCAGGCAACTGCTGCAACACAGCACATTTCACAGAAGCACCTCCTGGAGAATAAAGTCACCCTCACAAGAATCATGATAAACCCGAAGCAGGATCGGAATAACTGGATCATCACAAAAGGCTGGTGAGGTTGAGCACAGCTTAAGTTCACCTATTGTAGCAAGTATCATACATTGGCAATGACAGCTGTTCACTCAGATGGGCAAAACAATTATCCTTATTCGTATTTTGCTGGGGAACCTGGTGGGCACTGGGGGGAGCAGAAGCACCCTCTGAAGGCACCCCACGGTGCTCCGGAGAGGCAGGGCTCTCTCTCTCCGTCAGCCCCGGCGCGGGCGGCCCCGACCCTGCCCCTCAAAGCTAGAGGGTGAGAGCCACAGTCAGCCCCGGGAGGGAGACGGACAGCATCACCCCTCCCGGGCAACAC
>VWZT01003417.1:394905-409068 GCA_013397055.1 Pachycephala philippinensis | reverse complement strand
GGGGTGTGGCGGGGCGCGGCGTGCCCCCGGCCCGGGGCAGGAACGGGGGGCCGGGGGTCCCGCGGCCGCGGGGGGCTCCGTGCGACCCGGCGCTCCGAGCGGGGCACGGTCGCGACCTCAGAGCCCGCACAGAAATGTCGTGATCTCTTGCAGCAAGCGGGTTCTGGGTGCTGTGTGTCTGTGGGATCTGCGGGCTCTTCTCTCGCCTTTCTGGCAAGCTACACGTCCAGAATTTCCCTCGCCAAAAATTTGGAAAATGCCTCAGATGTGCCAGCGAGAATTCTTCTTTCCTTCTTGGCTTCTGCCTTCAAAAATCAGGAGATTTTAGAGTATCGGTTAGAAAACGTGGAAGTGATTCAGGCTGCAGGTTATCATCCAGTCTTTCTGATTGTCCTTAGACAGCAGAAACGGTGTAATTACAGAATGAAAACAGCCAAATAACGTGAAAAGCATAAATAGACCAACTACTTAAAGAGTCAGAACGAGAACCAGGCAAACAACATTAAGTGCTCTTCTCAAAGAAGTAATCATAGAGTTATTTACATAGATATGAAAATGACAGGATAAACTAAAGCTTTTGAGATTATTGGAATTATTTAAAATATAGTAGCCATGAGACAATGTTACAGATTTGGCAAGGAAAGGAAAATGACCCTTCTTCAAGCTGAAAACTCTGACTGGGGAAGCCTTTTCTGAATGCTGAAAAAGACCTGTCTAATAATTTGTATGTTTAAATTGGAAGGTGTGCGTCACGCCCTACTGAAAGCGGTAGCTTGAAGGTTTTGATACAGAGCATCACAGTGTTCATATGGCTTACCTATTGATATTATTCTTAGTCATTTAGTTAAAAAGAATAGGCTTCTAGTTTGGTTTAGAGGGAAACAAAATAATGTGTAGAACGAACTAAATTTGCAAAACCTTTGCTACGTTCAGAGTCTAATTTTCTAGTTTAGTTTCTAAATAGTAAAATTGCTCAGAATTAATTATAACTGTGATTGCGGCAGCCCTTACTTGTGCAAGTTGGCTGGGTTTCTGTGGGATTACTTCTACAGGTAATACTCTGATCAGTCAAGACAGCAGGATCAGGCCCATGGTCAGAGAGTTCCAGTGTGCAGCACCGTGTAGGGTTGTGCCCATTGGCGCTAATGAGATGTTTTGGACTTCGGTAAGAGAAGAATGTGAGCTTGAGTCCAGATCTCCTGCATTTATTCAGCTATTGCTGGCTGGGTCACTGAACCCTGATCTTGCCTTCCCCTGAGGTCTGCTGTAAAATTTGCACTGACTTCAGTCCAACCAAAACGAGCTTCTCCTGTGTGCTTGTAGTTTTCAATTGCCTTAGGGCAGGTTGAAGCTGCTGAGTGTCTTGGAGATCAGGGCCTGAGTGAATGAGGATTGTACCTGCAGCTATCAAGAATCAATGCATTTTGCCTCAAATGTGAGATTAATTGAAAAAGAAGTATCATTTAATAGGCATATAAGTCTGTGCTCTGGATCCAGTCCTGAACTAATAAAGTCCATGAGAGCTTTGCCATATATAAACCGAATAGCAAGACTTAAGGGTACAGGTGTGATTTTTCTTTTCCTTGTGCTTTATGGGTCCGCATTTAAAATATTTTGGGAGGTAGGAAATTCTTCCTGCTCACACTGAAACAGCGTTAGAGTAACTAGAGTAACAGAGCAAGTGCATGATATGTCAGCTCAAGAAATATCCTCCCAGCAGGAGAACTGGAATTTATAGAATTCAGCTGTATTCAGAAGTGCTAACTCAAGTGTCTAAAGCCAGAGAAAATGTATTGCTTCATTTCAAAAGCACCTTTAGATGTTCAGTTAAATAGTAAGGTACTTCTGAGTCTTGCTTTTAAGGATATTTCCTGTCACTTCACTAGGAGTATTTATGAGAGTAACACAAGGGATACATGGCTCACTGGCAGGAAGATTTTAAACTTTTTAATGAAGTGGATGATTTAAGCAAGAAGGAATATGGGTAGAAATATTTGTTGTTGCCACTTCAGTTAATCAGAAGATGAACTAAGGAAGGTGCTTCCTCTCAGAGGGGCATACTGCATTTGTGATGACTTACAGGATTTGCATGTAGCTTCTGTCCTTGTTGTCATCTGCATGCCTGGTCTTTGGATAAGCACTCATTAGAGAATGCAAATTAAATTAGTGTTCTGTGGCTAGCAAAATAATACCCCTAATTTTGCTTCATTCAGTAAGCTTTGTTCATAAGCTTAGGGAAAACTCTTGTGAAGCAATTTAGAAACTTATAGTAATGTTAAACAGAACCTTATTTCAAAAAGATGATATTTTGAGCCAAGAATAAATTATTTGAGTTCATAGAATATGTAGCATTTACTTTGACTTGTTTGGCCAAGCATTTTTAAATTAATATTTTATTTACTAAAAGTAGTCTCCAGAAAGTGCAATTTTGATAGAGCACTTCAGTATTGGTATGCATCAAATGTCAGTATGTCTACAGAAAGTACAAGCAAAAAGGATATGGGAATTTCTCAGCACCTTCAATAAGTATTTTTAAAGGGATTACAATCTGTGAATACATGAACAAGGGATATCTTCTGCTCTTAAATCCAATGTGCTGTGGGTGAAGTAGCATCAAATTTAGAGATGTTCTGGTGAATTTAATCTCTTCTTCTAGTTTCAGTCCAGCTCTTTTCATAAGTAGTTCCTGTGCTTCCGTCATTCTGGCGCAGTTTGTTAGTCTGGATGTACAGCGGACTTGTGGGTGCATCCCAGAGGGAAAAAGAGTGTGATGTGGTATCGGTTTTACTCACTGCTTCATCAGAGCTCATGGTTCAGATAAACAATTGCTGTGGAGCCCACTGTGGAGGAGGATCTCATTAGTTCACGTTGTTTAAAGGTGCATGATCCTGCTTTATGGAGATTTCTGTAGGTAACTGGTGCCTGTGTCTGTGCTTGCCACTGTTGACCTGCACCGCTCTATCCCTACAGACTCATCAGCACCTGTATCCAGCGCTGGCTTGCTTTACACACTTAGTTTAAACTTGGAAATGCAAACACAATCCTTACTGTTACTGAACAAGAAAGTAGCTTTTATTCCTCTCTCCTTGGGTATTTAAATGCTCCATTGAGTACCTTTAGCAAGCAGATCTTTTTTAAAAACTGGCTTATTACTGACTGACTTCCACAATGGACATGGGGAAGTCCTTTTACCATGAGGATCATCACTGCTCCTTGGTTCTGTTTTCCATCGACAAGGAAAAGGCAGTGGTTGCTGAATTAAAATGTTTCTTTCTCTGGAGGGTATGAACTTTTGTAGGGATGAAAAAAAGAGAGGTAGACAAATGGGAAGAGATCAAGAAGGCCAGATGCCCTCGAAACAGGGGAGGAGACAACAGGGAGAAAGTAGTGGCTGCTCTGAGTAGTTTGGGTCTTGAAGTTGGGGTGATCAAAGCTGTACCATAGTCCTCTGGCTCGGCTCTGTGCTGTGCCATGGATTTGTCATGGGCCTGCCATGGGCCTTTGGAAAGGATGTGGTTGTTTTCTGTGGGACTAGAAGCCTTGCTGAGGAATTGAATTTGGCTTCTTTTGTCTCTGCTCCACTGACAGAAAGGAGATAAAAAATGCCTCTTGAGGAAATGGGACTGGTAAAAGGCCTTTTCAAAGATACATTGAGCTGGATAATTGGACTTTTTTCTTAAACAGAGATGAAAATTAGCACTACAGATCTTGATGTACTTGATTAAAGTTTACCTCTGCTTTTCAGGGTCAATTCAACTAGCTAGTGTGTGTGTTTTAAATGAATTTGGCACTTCATTAATAGCAGTTTCATAAAGCTGCTAACTTATCCTTTGAGAAGAAGAAAAAAGTTAATCTCTGCTTGCCAAATTGTACTATAAAGATATGCTAATAAGGAAAAATGAAAGGTGATAGAAGTGAGTGACAACACATAAATGGGATGCTACTCTGGCTTGGAAGCAGGAAAGCAAATGGAGACTATTTAATTATTTAAGGAACAATAAATGAAAAGTCCAGTTCTCAAGTGACAGTTAAAGGAGAGACAAACAGAATTTTAAAAGGTTAGGAAAGGGAAACAATGCATAAAGAAAGTAGAAGGTGGACAGGAAGGGACCAAAGGGTCAGGGGATGGACTTAACATTTCTGTGGAGTTTTTGGTTGGAAAAAATTACCTGTCTGTTGTGGTGCTTACATAACAGCCAGTATTTTACTCAAACTGTGGAAGTTTGACACACAGTGTTCTGGGGGGTCACTTCGTGTTCCCACTTCATCCTTTGGATGCACAACCTCAGTTAATAGGGCATGTGCTTTTAAAGATGGCATGTCTTAGGTGTCAGGCTGTCTTAAGAGGTTTACTTTGTGGATGTTGTTAGTTTTAATGGTGCTATCATTTACTTCTGTCAAAGTTACTTCCTCCACCAAATCATAGCATTGATTTTAAATGGAGTATTTTTTGCAGTTTACCAAAATTGGGTTACACACTTTTGCAACTGTACTCACTTAAGATACTTTGTATGTCAGGATCCTGAGTATTCAGTGTTTCATTCAAAATGTTTAATATGGTTGCACTGGGAGTTAGTGGGACATATGAAAAGCACGTGAGGGCCATTTCCCTCATGTAGATTACAAAAGTGTATTGTTTTGGCAGAATTTACTTCATGCGAAATATTCTTGTAATGCTTACAAAGTATACATTTTTATGTGCATGTGAGTAATTTGCAGCAAAAGGGTGAAGCCTTTGGACATTCAAATGAATCCATGGTGTTTGCCATTGTAAGGCCATCATAATTTAAAGAGAAGGAAAAGCACTAGGTGAACAGTGTTGAGTTCCTGCAAGTACTCCCTTGCCTTTAAGAGCAGAGACAAATACTTCTTTCTCTTCAAAGAGGAACTGCAACAAAAAATTCGGATGAAATTTCTTGCTAGGTCCCATATAGTTAAGCAAGCAAGGGTGGTTATACGTATTTGTGATGAAACTTCATCTTATCAACATTAAAACAAAAATAAATTTAAGTTACTGGTGTTTTAATTCTTGGCTTTTTAACCTATTTCTATTCCATGTTTGGAAATGAAAATAGGCAGAATCTCTTTAAGCTTCCATTTCAATTACTTTTATTTTTAATTCTTTTCATAGCAGTGTTTGTATATCATTTTCAATACACTCTTTTCTTAAAAAAAAAAAAAAAAAAAAGCAAAAACCCCAGAAAACCTTTTCTTACACTTCTAAAAACACTTCTGTAATGCTTTTTTTCACTCTGAAGATTTATTTGGAAATGTTGATGTTCTGTTATACTTACCTCCATTTAGGCAAAAAATGGTATTTGCCAGGAACAAAAATCATAAAATCAATATGTGCAAATATAGGAGTTGCAGAAGAGGGAAAGTCCTCAATGGCAGACTGTTCACAAGACTGGAAATAGGTAAATCCAGGGGTCAGTCTTTGTAGTAAATCTTGCTAGAGCAAAGTTTGGCTTTGTTGTTTTTTTTTTCCTAGATGTACTGTCTTGATTCTTATGTTTTATTAAATGTAATTATTGTTATTAGTGTCAAAAGAGTGACCCTTAGTTCTTTTCTCCTAAAATGAAGTTAACAGACTAATTCTGCCATTGCAACTTCAAATAGTGTGATAATGTTTCTAAATGTTCTTTTTGCCCTTGTTTTCAGCTTTGTTGACACCAAGTCTTTGAGATGAGAGTTGGTGACTGTTGAACAGTCTATTTTTAACAAAGTTTGTAACAGAGTATTACTGTTTGTGAGTGTGTGTCAGTCCCAGTCTGCACAAGCACTAAAAGGGAAGGCATGTATCTGAGGAGATCTGCCTCTAAGTACTCATTTTCGAGTTTTTTTGTTCTCTGGGTGTGCCTGGTCCTGTTCTGTAGGTGGGAGTACCAATTTTCACTCTGCTGCTACAAGGACATCTCCTCCTTTTTAAAGCTGAGAGATTCCAAACTGGAACCTTTTTCAAAGGAATGGTCTACATCGTGTTATAAAATGAGATACAAATGGGAAGTTGTGGTTTCTAGGATCTTCTAACTTGGAGTGAAACAACTCCTCAAACTTCAGAGCACAGTATTTCTCAGACCTTAGTTGTCACTTTTAACACACTGCATATAACCAAAGCACACAATTCAAATAGAATAAAAACATCTCAGCTTTGACTGAAAAGCACACACGGATGACAGCATGCAATCCAGGTAATCCTTTCTTTCCTTGGATGTTTTGCGGCAGCAGAGCTGACGTTTCATATACCTATACACCGGATTTGTGATCCCATTCTTGGTTATAAGCAAGACTGTTGTCATTGAAAGGTTAATAATTTATGTTCAGAAAATGTATTCATCATTTCCTCTTTCCAGAGTCTTTCACAGGTTTTGCCCTTTGACAGAAAACGTTTTATCTGTATTTTGCTTGTCATTTTCATCAGTTACTTGGTGTGCTTATTGGCATCTCTGATGCATAGTGGGTGTTAGGAATAATTTCTTGACCGAAAGGGTTATCAAGCTTTGGAACAGGTGTTTGAGTCACCACCCTTGTAGATGTTTAGAAGATGTATAGATAAGGCATTTAGGGACACGGTTTAGTGGTGGACTTGGCAGTGCTGAGTTAACAGTTGGACTCAAAGATCTTTTCCAACCTAAATGATTCTATGATTCTATAAATACTTATTTTGCTAGAGTAGGACTTGACAGGATTTAGACATGCAAGAAACCTAAATCTTTGGCTCAGGAAACAATCCTGATGGATACAAATGGTATTTCAATAACTTTCGATCCAAAAATGTTTCTTGCAAAGCGACAGGACTGTGCTTCTTGCCAGTCATGGCAGGTGCTCCATCTGTACAAATACCATCTAATTTGAACGAGTCAAGCTTAAGGTTTTTTTTTTCCACTATCTGCCACATTTTCAACAAATTTCTCTCTGTTCTTTAAACAAGTGTGAGGCAGCAGTGTGGAATGAAATGGACAGAGGCCAACCAATTATTTCATTATAGTAGATTTTTTTTTTAACACATTAAAAAACAACAGTCAGCTGTGCAGTGTCAGTAGCATTGCAACTTCCCTTGGTTGTGAGCAAAAAAGATAAAAAATTGCATGAATCTGTTAAAAATTGAAATGCGTGCTGTTGTATTTTCTAATGCCATCTCAGCCCTTCCCATTGTCATGCTGTGTGAACAACTATGAATGTGTCAGCTGTGTGCTGTTCTTTCAGCCTGGTTTGTGCAGCAATAATTGATGTACCCTCTTGTATTCAGGCTTTGTTGTCTGAGAACAGCCCTTTCTCATGAGCTTGCCGTAAGGGATATTTGCTATTACACCTTTGTCACTGATTTCAGCTCACAGATGTGTATTTATTTTTTCCATGTAAAAAGCTGTCATGCTAGGGATCTTTCTTGAGATGAAGTCTGACCACAGGTCATATCCAGTAACATATATTTTTCATTACTTTTCACGATTAGTTTGTATAAAAGTACCATTCCAATCTGGACTTTCTATAGAAACATAGTTCTACAGAGCCTGTCTGTTCTCCAAAGAACTTCCTGAGAGAAACAATCTCTATGCAGTGTCAGCTCCATGCACTGTCATCTTAGTACTTTTTTTTTCACTGTGGCATGGCATGACTTGGCAGGCAATGCTTTGATGATAAGTAAATGGATTTAAAAAGCTTATGGACGTTTGAGTTAACTGGGAAATTGTTAGAAAAACGTAAGGTGAGTGAGGACATTGCAGGTTGCACAGGTCCTTTATTTTCCCCAAGCTGTGGGGTTGCAGAACAGGTGTTCTGTGGGCTCCCAAAAGGAGTCTTGTTGACTGGAGTTAGTGTGTCTTGGTTCTTGATTCATTGAAGCAATTTTTAATCTGTGTGCTAAGACTGCTAGTTTTAAATTCTGATTCTTGAAGCTGTGGAGTGCAGCTTTGAATACCGAGTAAATGCTTGGGCATCTGCAAAGGGAGACTAAAATATTATCAGGCTTGCAGAGCAGTTCTTCATTAATGTAAACCATTGGTGAGCTAGGGGCTGATTCTCTGACCTCATGTGTTTTTCCATTCACTTGGCTGCTCCAAGTAGCCTCCTCCATTTCCTATGCATCCACAGTTTCCCCAAATTGTTTTTTAAAAGGTATATTGTTGCCTTTCGTTTAAAAATACTTAAGGCCAGGGGTCAGACTGTTGAATTTAACAAATAATTGTATTGTAGGAGAATTGACATTTTTGTAAATGTAGATGTGATGTGTGTGAGAGGAGCTAATGTGACTCTAAAAGCATTTGATTTCAGCCCTTCCGACATGGTCTCTGCATTTTGGACCAGTCAGTTGCAGGTAAAGGGCACTGACAGGGTAACGTTTTTGTGACTTTAAATACCACAGCTGACAGAGAAAGATTGAATTTTTAAGGATCAGCTATCAGGGAAGTGCACTTCTGTATTGCTATCCAGGAAAAAAAATAAAAGCGTGTTTGTTTTTAATTACAGATACTGAGTTTGTTGTGGTCAGTTGATGCAGAGGTAGGCTGACTGCAGAAGTGGAAAGTTTGTGGTAGTAAAAATTGGAGATTGGTGAGAGATGGGCTTCTTGCTATCAGTGATACTACTCAGATTCACTGTTTTCACGTATACACCCGACTGTTCTTGGAATTACCTAGCAGCATTTTGCATGGAAGAGTTGCTCTTGGAGGAAGTTTCAATCTGAGAAATTAGTCATAAACTTTGACCCTTTTCTGGTACAACTTAGACTAGATGATTTTATTTGACAACTTAATAGTTGTACCTAAGCTGCCTCTAAAAATATTTTGCACTTGAACTTTATTAGTCTTGAATATGTTACTTTTTCAAATGAATTTTTATGGTTCTTACTAATAAAGGATGAACTTGGAAAAAGGAAATTAAAAGCGAGTGATCTGTGTCTTCACTTCCAAAACAAATGCAATGTAAATAATTACATTCTTTTCAACATTTTCACACCAGGATGGGAAAAAGGAAAAAGCCCGTCTGTGTAAACCTTCTGAAACCTGTTTCCTGTGCCATTGCCTGTACTTCATCAGGTTAGAGAGAAACACTGTATTCCTCAGATGCCATAAGGAGAATATAGCTATTCAATGGTTGTGGCAACGAGCAAAGAAAACACTGGGCTCAGTGCCAGGTGCCCCGCACAGGGTCTCAGTGCCAGTGTTGCAGAAGGACATGGGTGTTTGCAGGCTCCCTGTGAAGCTCCTCACCACAAGGACAGGGTGTACCTATGGCCACATCAGACCACAGCTTTGGGGTGCACCTCTTTTCTTTAGGGTCTCTGTGGGACATTGCAAAGTTCACCTTGCATCCTTATGCCGTGTTGTAGTTCCCCATAATGGTGAAAGCCTTTAATTTTTCATTAGGGATTTGACCCTTGGTTCATTTGAAGGGTGAACTTGATTTCCTTGCCCCTAGAGAAAAAAACCCCAAATAAACAAACTAAGCAAAAGCACTGGCCACTGTCAGTACTAATTCATCAGCTGTGGCGGGGTTGGTGTTCTTCAGCTTGGGTTTGCGTGTCAGGATTTAGGGAAGATGGAATGAGAGGGAAGTGCTGTCTATAAAGAGCTGGCAGGGATGTACCAGATATAATAACCGTGTAAGAAGGCTCATCTGAAGAGATGAAGGGCAGAAAATCAGAACCTGCAGAAACCTTTCCTTTAAGGTTTGTACTTCTGGTGAGAGGTAAAAGATAAAACACGCCACTAATACTGCAGCATGTCCTTGCTAAGCCTACAACTGCTTTCTTGGCAGCCCCTATGTAGGCATTTTTGGGCCTGAGAAAACAAGTGTTTTGGGCATGCAGAGGTCATGAGGATTTGTCAAAGCTGAGGCATGAACACTGGTGCAAAGGGCAAGTCGTGGAGCTCCTAATGCATCCAGGGAGGCGTCTTAGGCAGGAGCTCACAGTCTCTGGGCTCACAGCTGTATGATGGGCTCAAAGCTGTCACCAGTGATGGGTGTCCCTTTTAAGTCTGTTCAAGAGCTGAGCTTTTCTACAAAAGCAGAGTTTCTTTATAGGTTGGGTGGCTGGTCTGGGGTGAAAAAGGAATGATGGCAACTTTAGTTATACTGCTGCTGCCAAATTTAGTTATGCTTACTGCACTCTAAAATACCAGTTTGACTGTTAACATGAATATTGTCAGTTTAAGTTTTCGGTGTTTTTAATTGGTGTTGTTTTCATAAGGCCTTCAAGGTTGTGACTGAGGACTACAGGAGGGCTTTTCCAAAACCTTACTGAGCAAAAGTGCTCAATTCTTTTTCCTTAGCTAGTGGTATGGTGTAGGGGAGGATGGGTAGGTGAGATTGCAGTGTTCTCAGCACTGGATGGAAGGGAGTCCCCATGTGACGTTTTACAATATGGGTTTATATTTTCTAACTTGCCAGGCATTCCTCCTTTGTTTTGTTGTGCTTCCCCGGTACTTCTAAAACCTTGTTCTAATTTTCCTCTGAACCAAAGTGATGTTTAAAGAACAAAGTCCATGAGAGATGTTGGTACAACAAAGAAAAAAGTTCTTAGAAGAGGCTTTGGAAGTCTGAAATGGGAGGTGAATAGTTCTCTTCCTTTCTCAGGGGAAAATGGTCGTTCTAAGTAAGAAGGTAAAGTGTTCTCAGGTGACAGAAGAGTCTTCAAAATGCTTAAACAAGTACAACGTGTCTGCATTTCCCAATCACGGGGGGAAAGATGTTTTATTATAACATAGAACTCTAGTAAGTTAATAAAATTTTGTGTATTTCAATACTAATGGGAATCTTTACAGTCGCTAAACTTTCCATTGTTTTCTTTTTATCCTGCTGTCTTCCCTTTTCATTGCTGCTGCTCTCAGACATCTCTTCGAGGTGTCAGCTACACAGGACTCTTCCCATGCACCAACTTGACACTTTATGTGGGCTAAGGCTTGCATGAAGCAGGGCAGCAAAAATCTTTTCAGTGCAGGTGCCTGGAGCTGGCCTTCCTGTACCCTTGCTGGAGCTGATGGATGTGTCTGTTGGGGAAGAAGCTGGATTTTTATGAGGAGAGGAAACCATGGGAATGTGCCTAGGTTCAGACCTGAGACTGGGGTTGTACAGAGGTTGTGGTTAGAATGGTATTTTGTTTGGAAACATCAGTTTTGTGGATTTATTTTTCCTTTTTTGCTTGAGAATCACTCATATTTAAAGATTTCAGGTAAACCTGTGTCTGAGCTTGGTGGAATTGCTTTGATTTATGTGGGTGTAAGGCATAGTAGATTTATGTCCATAATGTGTATGCTGTCCCAATTTTTTACAGACTTAAGCAAAATCATAATGAAGACACCTCGAGAATGGATGTTATTTGTACTGATTTGAACACAGCATATTTCCAGATGGGAAGTGAGGTATTGTTCCTAACTTGCAGTATAAAAATACTTGAAATAACTGTTTCTGGGACTTTGGTATTATCTATTGAATTCATATCTACCCTTGTCATCTGACAGGCTACTAAAACAAGATTCTGCTCAAAATGATAGAAGTGACAGTCATACAATGCATTTCATTCCTGCTGAGCCCTTATGTGGTTAGTCTGGGGAGATTTGGATCTTGCTTCACTCATTCAAGGGCAGTCCTTTGGAAGCGATTTGCAGAATACATAATTGTGCCTATAAATCCCTCGCTCTCCCCTGCAAACAGGGTAAAATTTCTATTGCATCCCTACTGTGTGGAGGAAGAAGCATTTTTCTTTTTTTTTTTGGCTTGTTCCCTCCTTTTTCCAACCCCAGCAGTTGCCACTGGCCGTGCTTTCCTTCCTCTGCAGTGTTGTTATGTAGAATTGCTTCTGTGTTCTGTCAGTGTTTCTGACCCCTTCCAGGTGGCAGTGAATCGAAGAAATCGTATGTATGGACCCAAACTCTGCCCTCAGCTACACTTGTGAAAAGCTGTGGCATTATACGCTTGGCTTGGAAAGGCTTAAGAAATCCCGTGAGATCCGCTCCGCCGAAAGTCACTCTGTAAATGTTAGACAGGGCTGTTGTTTTTGTTCTAGTACATTTTACTTTAAAGCTGTACCTGAGCTGCAGTCGATGATACCGTTTCATAACATTGAAAAAGAGGGACAGATTTGGAGTATGAGATGTGCAGTGCTGTCAGTGGAGTTTGTCACTGAAGCTGTCGTAGCTGGGTGCCATGGCAGTGTCTGTGCTGCAAGAAGACGTGCTCAGTGGCCTTCTGGTTCCTGGCAGCGTTCAAGCCACTGGTCACCATGCACCTGTCCTCCTCAAAAGCCTTATCTCCTCTGGGAGAGAACCAGGGCCATCTGCAGCAGTGAAGCCCAGCACCCTGGGGCATCTTGGTGGATGCTGACCTTGCTCAAGAGTGAGTCCCAGGCAGCAGAGGCTGTTTCTTCTGGGCCAAGAAAACTGTGTTTGTGTCTGACATGTTCCTAGCATCATCCAGTATGGAGGCAGCACAGGGCTGAGGAACCCCTTTGGTCTTCAGGCTCTGGGGGAGCTCTGGGGACAGGCTTGTGGTGGTGTAGCTGAGCACCCTGTGACTGTGAAACACAGTGTACATGGAGATGTATGTTGGTGTATGGATGGGCCCATAAGATCCTTTTGCTTCATGTTTAGTGCAGAGCCACAGGAAATAATGTTCAGCCTGTAGGCAGATACTGTAGGGACACAGCATCTTTGACTCATGCTGATCTTTGCCAGTGTGGAGGATACTTCATGCAGCTGGTCCACAAATAACCAAAGAGCTTGAATAGTTGTATAGTTCTTCTTTTCAAATATGTTACAGTGATAGACCTGAGCAGACTGAAGTTGCAGTCAAAAAAGCCCTGCCCTGAGTCTTTACTTTAATTCTTGGTTTCTGTGTCTTGAGATCCTATGGAGACAAGAAAACAAAATATGAGATGTGCGGAAGGTAAGCAGAAGATACCATGAGAGGTATTATACACACCTCCAGGACTGTCATTGGGTATTTTTATCTACTCCTAATTTTTGGAAAATTTTCAAAAAGAAGAGTTCTATGTGTCTTTTTTCCAAACTGAATGGAAATTTTGCCATTGGTTAATATAGAAAGAAAGTCAGAAATATCAGAATTACATGTGCATTATTTATGTGTCCAATTTGCTGTTGTGAGCGGAGGAACGAGGATCTTAAATGCTGTTAATTACCGTGGGTTTTATTTCACTGACTATGGTTGTAGCTGCAGGCCATGTAGCCTCCGGAGGTGACCTGGTGCCATGAAGTTTAAGGGCACTTGTGGAAGGGAGGAGGGAATGTGCAAAACATTCATTGCTGAGTAGTCAGGTGACATCTGGATGTTTTATCATGTTGGCAGAGAAAAGTGATATTTTTCCTTCAACTCCTAAAGATGAACAGCTTTATTTATGTTTCTTCTGGTATGTCCAGAACAGAAGAAAGAATAGAAAAAAAGTTAGAATTCTGGAGCACAGCATCTTCACATTTTTATTCTGTGCTTCCTATATTCAAGGGATTTCCTAGCAAGAATAGAAACATCTGCAATAGCAGCTCCTATTTATGTTAATCTTTTCCAATCAGCATGCAGCCTGAAATAATTACAATAAATGCACTGTCTGCTCCAAACACTCACAACTTCCATTTATTTCAGGCTTCTTTGCTTCGCAAGTCTGAGAACATAATCCTTCATTCTGCTCTGCTTCATCTCCTTTGCATGAATTTATCCAACAGTATCTTTTGTGAGCTTCATTAACAATGGTCATGCCATAATAAATTACATAAATTGAGAGGTTTTTAATTAAATAAGTTAACAAAACAGCCCCACGAAGCATAATAAATTTAATTAGGTAACATTTTCCTGTAATAAGTTTGCACACAAGGTGTGTAATGAAGTAGGCCAGAGTAAAATCTGTAATCTGAAGATTTTTAGACTTCATAGCTGCAGAAATACTTTATTTTTAAAAAAGGTATTTTTAAAAGATCGTGTGCTAAACATACCTTGTTGTGCAAAGGATTATGCAAACTTGGCAGAAAAACAGTAGTTACTGACAAAGCCATGACTAAGAGTATATTTGAAAGGAAGAAGACACATCTTCCAGTCTTTCCTCCTCTGTTTCTGCCAGAGCTGCTCCCCAAGTCAGGGTCATCTTCTCCAGCTTGGCAGTGGTGCTTTGGCTCTCTTTGTTTTTTTTTTTTGGTGGTTTTTTTTTTTTTTTTTTGT
>VWZT01003417.1:261459-394887 GCA_013397055.1 Pachycephala philippinensis | reverse complement strand
TTTGTTGTTGTTGTTGTTGTTGTTTGTTGTTGTTTGTCTGTTTGTTTGTTTCTCTTTTGTTGTTTGGTTTTTGGGTTTTTTGGGGGTGGTGTTTTTCTTTTTTTTTTGTGTGGGCAGAATTGATGGGTATTTTCGGTCAAATTGGCCAATGTAAGTGGTATAAAGAGCACATTCAGAGCTGAGTCTCCTTGCTGGTGCTGTGTGCCTTTAGCTGGGCTGCTTGCCCAGGTATGTGGGAAGGAAAAGTAAGATCAGCCTTGGCTCATGTGTGGAGGGCTGTGAAGCGACTTCTCAGGTGCCCTCTGCAGCTAACAGCAGCTGTCTTTGCTTTCTCTTTCCTGAACTTGCATCCAGAAATACTAAGATTGTTATCCCCTGCCTCCTACCCTCTTACACAGCCCAGCCAGGCTGCTTTTGCTTGGCCAATGCTCCCATCTAAGGAATTTCGTTCAGAAATAAGAGCTTTGCTTTTCCTTTATGTCCAGGACAGCTTCGTGACAGTAAATGGTGCTCTGATTTTTGATGGTGAGACCGCAAAGGAATTAAACAAAAACCAGTGGGAGAGGACACAGAAAGGAAATCTTTAAAATTATGAATATTGGTTTGTGTTTTTCCCAGACTCTCTGCAGTCACAGAGAGCAGTGCAAAGGGAGTATGCTGGTACATCACATTTACTGTTTTGGTTTGGTGATGCATAAAATCAGGGTAATGTTTTGTAATTGTCTTTCACAAGTGCAAATGAGTGTGTATTGAAGGCTGTGAAAAATAGTTACCAGTATTTATTATCTCTGTGAAGCATCCTTTTGATATTTTAATTTGGGGCTGATTTAGAGAGACAAGTTTGATGTCAGCAACATCAGTTTGGGGTGGATCTCTGGTTTTTGGAGCCCACTCACGTTGTTTACCATCAAACTGAAACCAGGGAATGGGACTTTTGGACATTCTGTGAACAAAACACAGCACTATGTAATCTGACTTGTGTGTGCATATAATCATTCTGCTATCTGCAAGAGATATGTAATATTTAACCAGGTGAGGTCTGTTGTGAAGATGGAATGGCAACTTACCTGAGCTGGTGTACAACTCCTAAAACTCACCAGAAAGGTCACAAAGTTGTGAGCAGGCGGATCTCTTACAATTTTCTGACTCACAGACTATGGTTAATTGTCCACCAGAAGACACTACAAAGCATTTCAGTGTGACTGTATATCCTATCTGTCTCTGTTCTTGCCTTTTTACAATCCAGAGTGAAGCAGCTGTAATTCTAGAGAAGGTAGGAGGGCATAAAGTTTATGTAGCAGAAGCATATCTATTTTGCAGAAAATGTCCCACTTAAATTTTAGGGTTCTACCTGAACAGTTTGAACAGTTGCCAGACAGCACTCCTAGGCTTGTAGGGTACTGCACAGAAATCATGGCTGTACTCACTTGCAGAATTCGAGATAACTTGTAGCATGCATGGTAGTCTGGTGGTAAAGAGGGACACACGGGTCTGGAGAGCAAAACAAGGTGAAAGGAAAGAGTTACTAGGAACAAAAATTAGGGGGGGAAGTGAATGCACAGAAACAGAGGGGGAAAGTTAGTGCAGGAATTATAGGAATTAAAATACAAAGTGTTGGTTGAGAAAAGCGGCTCACTAGCAGTCACTCGCTAGGGTGAGAACATTGTGTGTTCAAGAAGAGATTCAAGCAGACCTTCCCCAGAGGTTTGTGAGTCTTCCATGTGAAGGACCTTAGGATAAGCAGGAAGACACTTTGCCTCCTAAAGTGTTACAAGTTAGGTAGCTGAGGCAAAGGAATTTTCTAATAGTATCTGGAAAAGACGATATTAGAAATTAAGGTCTTAATGACAGGAGTATGTCAAATTAATGCGTGATGTATTTTTGGAATTATACAATGTGTCATAAGCCAATTTTGTTCCAGGGGAAATGTGACATCTTCTCTCTTGCGAGTGAGGTTTCCAAAGGGCTGAAAAGCAAAGAAAAGGGAAAGCAAAAAGTGAAGTTGTCAGGTGGAGAAGAAAAGCATCGCCTGTGCTATTTAAATTGTATAAATTGGTGTTGATGTGTCCTGCTCCTCAACCCCTTCGGATAGCTCTGTGTGTGTTTCAGCTGCTAGACCTGTTTTCCATTTTCGGTCTGCTTCAGGACAATAGATTTTACCTTGACCTGTGAAACCAGTCTTATCCTTTTGCATAGCAGTGACTTCCCAGGAAGCAGAAACATAAATCTGTACTGTTGCCATGAAATACATGCTGTGCCTCACAGCAGATCTGTTTTTTAACTCAAAAGAATGTGTGCAAGAGGATTTTGCTGGGCTGCTGAAAATATTTGAGCTGCAGTTTTACATACTGTATTCTTGTTTCTTCTGCTTTCAGGATCTGGACTGTTTAGAAAGGAAATGTAGAGTTAAAATCTGCAATCTGACGTGGTCTTCCTTTTCAGAAAAACAGTTTCTGGCATTTGTGTTGGGAAAGAGGAGCCATCCTTTCCAAGACTTTTGGTATAGGTATGAAAATGTTCAAAGAGCTGACAGTTAGTAATTATTATTCATTGGTGCTCCCTTGCTTCTAGTACAGTGAACATATTTTTGAAGTAGAATTAAATCCAAGTCTCTCCAGGGGCTGTTGGTATTTTGCTAATGCTAAATTAAAGCGTGCCATGTGCTGTGCACTAGAGGTGGTCAGTGGTGGCTTGACAGAACTTAATTGTGTGTGTGGCAGGGGTGCTCTGAGTCACTGCGTGGTAGGTGTGATGCAGCCACAGTCTGGCAGGAAGTCAGTCTTTCACAGCCCCTTGTGTTTTCATGAGCAGGAAGGAGACATTCCCAAGCTGCTTTCCATCCTGCCCACAGGTTAGGTGGTCCATCTCCCGGAGTGGTTATCCTGCATAGCCAATTTTTGTTCTTTCCGCTCGTCACTTATCCCTTTGCTTTTTCAACCCCCAAGCTGTAAATACTTAAAATGAGAAATAAGCTAATTAGAAGCCATGAAACAGAGATGGAAGCTGAGCTATCTTAAAAAATCAGTAAGTGAAGAAGCAAGTCCAGATTGGAGATCAAGGGATGTAGTCTTCATAATTTTCAAAATTATCTTCCTGTTGAGATGTTGAATCATGGGTTTGGAGGTATCAATATAAAAATTTAGTAGTATTCAGTCTTTGGGACATGCTGGTATATGTTGGAATTTCTTAAATGGCACTGCCCTGTTTTGAGCACTCATCCTCTTAATACATTTTTGGTATTATTTTTCTTGATGAGGTCCTCACTGTTCTCAGCCAGACACTTGGAGCATGTTCACCCTGCCCAGATGACGCAGTCAGTGCACAGATTGTTGCAGCATGGCTGGGCTAAATGTTAGCAGGAAGAGAACCACCACAATTGAACCTGTGAATGGTGCACCAGAGTCGGCAGTCACTGTGTGGGGATGTTTCCTGAAGAGCTGAGCTGAAGGTCCTATTCTCAAGCTCTCCTTCTTCCCACTCTTTTTGGGGGCTAAACAAGCTCAGGCAGTCATGCACCAGATGTGGGTAAGGTTCCCTGGAGACAGTAGATATGATCTCTGTAGCATGCAGTAACTAAAGGGGAAATTAATGGGATGCAGTGCTCAGTGAGGTACAGGTGCAGGGGAAGGACTGGGGGGAAAATCCCCCTAATGTGTGCTGCACCCACAGTGATCCTCAGTGCTTCCTTGGAGCAGGGAAGGAGAAGGAGCTGTGGCTGCAAGTCAGTGCAGGTGCTGTGGTTGGTTAAGTGTAGATGGAGCAGAAGAGTTCAGGAGGAGAGCAAAACATCTGAAGATTCTTAGGGCTAGAATGATATTTGGGAATTGCTTCGTGGAACGGTGGCATTTTGTTAATTTATTTTGTAATCTGTGATGACAGTAAGCTGAATATTGAACAGCTTAAATCTAAGCAACTGTCATTTCATGCTTTGGTGAAGAGGGAGTGGGTGAGTGAGATAGTAGGGGTAAATTGTTAATAGGAGTGAAACCAATATGTGCAGCTTTCTCTGAACCTGCCTACCTCTTTTTTTGTGTAATATTGAGCAGCTGGGGCTGTGCTAGCTCAGCTTATCATCACTTATCAGGCTATAGGTCTCTGGGGATATGCTTTGCTCTCAGTTGCTCTGGTAGAAATCTAAACTTATTACCTAGATTACTTGCATAGAGACCAGCAAAACCACATAAACAGATTTTGAACCTTTTTTGTCAGTGTAGTTCACGAGACATACTCTTATATTTTGAGAGTGCTATCTTTGTTTAGTCAGAGAAGAAAGCACTTGTACTCAAAATGAGAGAGCATTTGCACTATTGCCTTTTTTTTCTTCTTCGAGGAAGAAGAAAAAAACTGCTTTTAGTAGAATTAAAACTAACTGAGTTCACTGGAAATTAATTAAAATTATTTACTTTGTTTAAAAATTACATTTTCCTAGTCCATAGTCTTTATGCATACCTGTAAGAACATAGGACACAACACTTGACCAACTTAATTACAGAAGTGTATGCTCCTGTAATTGAATTTCTTCAGCTGTTTCAAACATTTTTCAGGGAGATTTTTCCCCTTCCTTGAATTCCATGGAGTTTTTCTCTTAAGTATCCCACTGGTGACGCTATATATGCTTTTTTAATGCTGGGTTAGGTAAGTCTGTTTATGAGTTGCCCTTCTAGACTGCTCTCTCCAGAGATGTGATTTAGAACCTGGTGTTTCATTCATTACTATGCTTACCTTGGTCTGAATCTACGATTCTGTCTGTTGCTTAACTTTCAGACTGATGACTCATTCCTTTGCTTCATGGGATTGCTGCATGTGATCTTACCCCACTCTGAGATGAGCTTTGGGAGTGAGCTAACAAGAAATGTTTACAGAATTCAGCATAAATCACAATTCCAAAGAGAAACTTACTTTACAGAGGGAAAAAAAAAGGGTTTCTGTAACTTGGAGGTGAAGCTGTACCTAAGGAACTCGGTGTGTTCTCCCAGGTAGCCAGTGGCAGGATCAGAGAAGACGGCCGTGGCACTTGGGGACATGCTTTAGTCATGGACATGGTTGTGGCCAAGTTAACAGTTGGACTCGATGATCTTAGAGGTCTTTTCCAACTTCAATGGTTCTGTGATTTTAAACCAGTATTTTAATCGTTTATCTGTTTCATTATGACTCCCTTGAGTCTTGGTATATCCAAGAAGATGCTCTTGGCCTCTTTCCTTCCTTCATGAGAAGGTGTGCAAAAGCAGAAGCAGATTGGTGCTTCCATTCAGGAACAGGGTGTAGCAAAACCACCTGTGGGAGTCCATGTAAAGAAAGAAATCTTAGTGGGATGTCCATTGTATTTGCAGGAGTTTTCTGTAGAAGAGCAGTTCCCTGCATGCCATGTCCCCGCATGACTTAGCAGCATCCCGTAGGTGTGAATGCCTGTCTCTGCAGAGCAAGATATGCAAAAGATGAGGAGATGGGTGGTGGAGGTAGACATGGTGACTAACTCTTTATTCCTGGAAGTGCACCCTCTGCGTGGAGGACGACATTAAGTGTGTCCCAGATAGCCTTCTCACACTGCGTCATTGCTGGGGATTAAGCCATTTCCCCCATGGATTCTGTACTTGGCAGAAAGCTCTGCAGGAAGTGGTAGTGTGCCTTCAGATTGAAACATACCGGCGCTTGCATAATAGGTTTATTCTTTATTATCCACCTTCTTTTCCTGTTCTGTGGCACGGGCTTCAGATACTGCACGTGAAGATTTTGCTCCTGCTGCCATGTGGTCCTACCACATGGTGAAGGAAGGATGTTCAGACTTGAATTATTTCATCTCCCAGAATCTGACAGTTTTACTTTGCCACTTCACTTTGTTTTCTTCCTAGTATCTCTTCTGGTATTTTTATTTCATTTTTAAAATATCAAACATTAAGGCTAGTGATTGTTACCACAAAACTGTTTTTTCTGTTTCCAACTAAAAGATAATTAGTGCACTGCAATTGAAAGTATTATCAGGGTGTAATTTTGCCTTTTTGGGGAGGCTGGAGAATTTGCTTACATGAATCTTTCTGCTTTGCTAGGTCTGTGAAGACCACAAGGTTTCATTTCTCTACGTGATTCTAACTTGTTCATGCTGATTTTGAATGATAAGGGGTAATTTGCAGTAAAGACTTGTCATGAAATTTGAGGAGTGTGTAACTTTATGCTCAAGGTAAATAATCTCTTTTCATATTTAGGTACAAGTCTCAGCCAGCCCTCTTGCTGATGGTATCCTTTAGAACTAACCTGGGTTATTGTATGTGAGGAGTGCAAACAGTGAAATGATACCAGGCAATGTTTTTGTGGTTATCATTTGTAAGGGGTGTCATGGTAGCTAAAGGCAGCATAGAGTTTACATTGGGCATGTTCAACCTGTCTTCCAAAGGCTGTATTCATACCCCTTTGCTGCCAGCCACCTGCGACCTGTTTTCACCTGGTAAATGCTTCTTATGGCCATTTTGAGGGTCTGCATGACCACAGTCCACAAGATCTTTCTTCAGCCTGGCTGCCAAACCATGTTTGCACAAGTTAGTAGCTAGGTGGTAAGGGTCAAAACTGTTATTTCTCTGAAGTCAGTGTATTAGGTTCCTTCAGAGCACAGGAAAAACACGAAAGAGGAGCGTGGACTAATTCTGTTTAACAGCTTGTGCAAAATATATGTAGGAGTGTAAAGAAGAAACTGTCACTACTGAATCTCAGAAGAAGTAAATGTAAGAAAAATGTTTAGAATTTAGGAAGGAAGGAGAAAATGATGTGCACAGACATAATGTGAAGCATCAAGTTCTTGTTCAAAAAGGGAAGCTATTCAGAGGCAGTTTGGGAAATTTGGGTAGTTTTCAGTGGGCACATTCTGTTGTATCTTGCTACCAGTTAACAAGTCTCTAAATTTTTGGTGCGTGTCATAGTTTTACCACATACCACTGCAGCTTGCTGACTAAGGCTAGTGAAATTTGTTTTTACTGAGGATGGGTATCCTCATAGGACATGCATAAAGGGGTTGGCTGATTGTATTCTTCACCTTTTGAGAGAGCTAAAGTGTTCATTACAAACAACTTGTAAAAAAGCAAAGAGCGTTTCGTCGATAGTGTTATGTGAACACAAATTTGTTGTGTGACTTTATATGAAGCAAACAGAAAAAAGCGCAGCAGTTTATCCCACATATTTGGCTTCTGTCAATATAGAAAAATATTTGCTTAAATGAATGTGACTTCCATTTGGTTGTAAGGAAAAATATGTTTACACTTCTTCTCTTTGCCATACTGTTTAATCTTGCTTACTTTATGTAGCCATGCTTGAATATACCATATTAAGTAGTATTTTTATGAGTTATCTGGACATTTGAATTTCCTATGCATGGCCCTTTTCCACCATGAGAAAAGCTGTAAGCAGTGATTTCCAGTGCTCAAAATTAACGACTGTGGGCAGTTATGGGTGGGCTCCCATTTTTAGGCTTAGTACCTAAGGGAGCTTCTCTTCAGTGTAAAACAGAAGTAGAAATTAAACTTGTTGTCTTGACATGTAAAACCAAATTGTTCAGGGTGTTTAAAAGGAATTTGTCTGCTATCAGTGCTATTAGTACATGAATTTCAAAAGCATTTCTGGTACTGTGAACTTGAAAATTCAGATGGTGGTTTGCTTTTTTTCCCCCAAGGCAGGAACTGCATGATCCCATGATATAGCTCCTTATGTGTGGAGGTTATCTTCATGGATGACTCCCTCCGTGGCTTTGGAAAATACCTGGTCAGCAGAGGTGCCCCCCTTCTCACCTGCAGATTATCTAGACCTGTAGAAGTATTGAGCAGAGGTGGTGTGCCTTGCTTCTCCAGAGTCTTGTGGTGCTTGAACTTTCCTTCAGAGCTTGGATCCTGGGAGGCCCTGGGATTTCTTGGTTAAGCAAATAGCCTGATAGAGTGTTTGAATACTACCAGGAGATGAAAACAGCTGTTCTGGCTCTGCTGGAAGATAGCAAGAGAAAGCCACACAGAATCCCTGAGTGAATGTAATGACAGATACCAAGCAGACCCAGGGGCTCTTTGTTTGGCAAGCTGGGGACCAGCATAATAAAAGCCTTTTTTCCTTTTAAGGCTACAAAACCCAACAGGAGGCTTCAGGGAAAACCTTGGTGGCTTGTTCCTGCAGAGTAGTTTCTTTTTTCTCTTGGCAAATGTCATATCCCTGTAGAGGGATGTGAATTGGCCTCAGATGTTCTAAAGAGTATTGTAAATGAAGGATGGAAAAATGTATTTCCTATTACAATCCATTTGACTGACATCCTAAAATTCATAACAAAAGGTGGAATTTTAGAAAGCTTGTTCAGTGGGTTTGTTTTGTTTTGAAGTTTCCTAGCTACACTTTGAGGACTGTCGTAATTTGTGTACAGAAAGCAGAATGGAAGTTTCCCGTTGCTTTCTTGCCCACTTGACAGTCATTTTGGTGCCCAAAAGCATAAAAAAAAAGGCTCAAACTTTTTCTCTCTCTGTTTGTTTGGTTTCTTTAAGGGCAGTGTTTTTAAAACAGCTTGTATGAGAGCAGGCACCCAAGTTACTGTTTGATGCATTGAATTCAGTTAATCACTTAATTGGTCCATTAGGTTCTTAGGAATTTATTTACCTAAATAAATTGACTGTGTGTGACTTGTTGTCATTTAAAAATCTTCGCCTTTCAAGAGTTTCCAGATAAGTTTATGCATATTTATTGGGGATATTGTCATGCTATCAATTCAGTAACTTGATTTATTGACTTCAGTTACAAAACTGAATAAATATTTGCACTTTTGGTCCTTTGCTTTTGAATTTGCTATGAGTTAAAAAAGAATACTATTTTGATTTAGTGTCACAGAGCAACACAGTAGTTGTGTCTCTTCAATGTTAGCTTGCTAATATAACCATTTCTTAGGAAGTGCTGTTCTTGTGGAAAGGAACATAATTTCATTTAATGCTTTACACTATGTTCCTTTCAATTAGTATTTTTAAAACAGAACATCTGTAATTGGATCTGTTTACTTACTGTAGTCACAGTGGAAACTATACTCAGTGGTAAGACATTTCAAAAAATCTAAGTGATAGAAAACATCTATGGCCAAATTCTGGTTTGGGGTATGTGTTTATAACTAACTCCCTGGTGCAAGTGAAGAACCCCATGAAATGCCTCTCTTCTTTACAGACAACACAGATTGTACAGTCATGTGTAACATAAAGAGGGAATAAAAATGTGCTTCAGTAGGATTTAAGCACTATGCTACAAAGCCTAGAATTACCTCTGTCTTAAGTTATGCTGCTTTCAAGTATTTTCTTCTTGAGCTGTAGTTCTTTCAGCTGTTCTGTGTAATTTGATTGGAAATAATCATGGAATGGCTGAGGCTGGAAAGCATCTCTGGACATTGCTTAGTCCACTCCCATGCTCAAATAGGTTGCTCAGAGCTATGTCTAGCAGGCTTGGATGGAGACGTCACAACCTCTCTTGGTAACCTGTTCCAGGTGTGACCACCCTCACAGGAGGGAGAAGGTAAAAAAGAAAAATTATTTTCTTACTTTTAGATGGAATTCCCTGTATTTCGATTTGTGCCCATTGCCTCCTGTCCTTTTGCTGGGCACAACTGGGAAGAGCCTCTTCATTATTGTCTCCCATCAGTTGTTTATACATACTGACGAGACCTGCCCTGAGCCTTCTCCAGGATGAACAGTTCCTGCAATCTCAGCCTCTCATACATCGGATCTTTCAGTTCTTTTATCACCTTTGTGCCCTTTGCTGCCTTGTTGAAGTCCATGTTTTGCATATACCAGGAAGCCCAGGACTAACGCAGCTCTGTGCAGGTGTCTCACCAGGGCTGAGTGGAGAGGGAGGATCACCCTTAACCTGCTGGTGATGCTCTTTCTAATGCAGCCCATGATGCTGTTACCCACCCTTTCCCCGAGGGCACACACTTTGTATCAGGACCCTGATGTTGCTTTCTGCCTGGAGAGCCTGCTTTCCAGTTGATCAGGCTCCAGCATGTAGTGGTGCATGGAGTTAACCATATCCAGGTGCAGAACTTGGAATTCACCTTTGTGGAACTTCATGAGGTTCCTGCCAGCATGCTTTCCAGCCAGTCCAGGTCCTTCTGGATGGCAGCACACCCACCTGGTGTATCAACTGCTCCTCCCAGTCTTGTACTATCAGCCAGCTTGCTGAAGATTCTCTCCCACCGTCCAGGTTGGTTGTGAAAGTGTTAAATGATGTTGGTCCCAGTACTGACCCCTGGAGTACTCCACTAGTGAGGGGCCTCTAGCTGGACTTTGTGCTGCTGGGCACAGCCTTTTGAGCTAAGCAGTTCAGCCAGTGTTCTCTCCACCTCACCATTTACTTATTTAGTCCACACTTCATCAGTATGTCAATGAGGATGTTATGGGAGACAGCATCAAAAGCTCTGCTGAAGTCAAGATAAATAACATCCACTTCTCTCTCATCTCAGCAGGATGAGCCAGGCGTCTCATTGCAGAAAACTATCAGGTTGGTCAGATGTGATTTCTGCCTTCATAAATCTATGCTGACTACTGCCAGTCATTTAATTTTACTCCATATGTTAAGGGAATTGTTCCCAGATTTTTTTGCTCATCACCTCCCCAGGGCTGGAGGTGAAACTGGCCTGCCTGTTGTTTATGGGATCCTCCTTCTTGAAAATAGGGATGGCTTTCATGCAGTCCTCAAGAAATTCCTCTGATCCCTATGATGTTTGAAAGATAGTTTAGAGTAGCCTCCTGTAAACTTCAGCCAGCTCCCTCAGCACTCATGGATGCATACCCTCTGGATCCATGGGCTTGTGTATGTCCAGTGTGGTTAAATGTCGCTTAACTGGATCCTCCTCTGCTGGCAACAAGTCTTTATGGCTCCAGATTTTCTCACTGGTTGCAGGGACCTGGGATTTTTGAGCATAGAATATTGAAGGAATAAGTAGCTTTTAAACTGACGGTCTGTTTCCTCATAGTAGTCTGTCTTTCCACATATCAGAGATACCCTTAATGTGCTTGAGACACAAACCAGTTCCATACAGAGTGTGTGTATTAAAAAATTTAGTCTGTTGTTAGACCTGTATTTAAATTAAGCTATTAATGTCTTTCCATGATTACACTAAAAAGAAGAATTCTGCACAGAGCAGTATGAACCTATGAAAAGGTGCAAGTCTTTTCTGTGTGCTTCTTTCCTCTGTTGGCTTGGCTGAGTGCTGACTGTGCAGAGATGTGTAACAAGAGTGACTACAGACAGTGCAGCGATTTCAGAGATGGTTTTCATGTGTCAGAACAACAAGGTGAATTAGTGTGCAGTCACATTCATGTTGCCATCGGGAGCTGTCGTCCGTGCCTGAGCAAGGTTGTTTTAAGCTTGCAGGGGTGTAACAGTCCCAATGTACAAGTGTTTATGTGCAGTTGTCAAATGGGGAAAAAGAAGGAGGGAAAAAAATGTGAAGCTTTTATTTCCAGCTCAGCAAGAACCTGACAGCTCCTGAGCTCAGCAGGACCAGAAACTGCTGCTTCTTGGGTGGAGCCGTCAGCGGAGGCAGGATTCTGGCTCCTGGCTTCTTCTGAGCTCTGAGTCCAGCAGCAGCTTGGGCTGATAGGGCTGCAAAGCACAGATAATCCCTTTCCTGCTGAGCATGTGCCACTGATGGGGAGCATACTTTGGTCAGCCCTGCCCTCAAAAGAGACCCTGGACATCCACACTCAGTGAGAGCTGAGGAGCCACCCGTCCTCAGCAGTGTTCATCTACATTTCCAGCACGACTCCTCCAGATTTAAGTTCATAATAACTTTTTAAAAGCCTTTCTATTCCTTAGATTCCATAAACAGCCAGTGACTCTCAGGGGGTTGCACAGCACTTAGGACTCAACCTAGCAGCACGTGGAGGTCTGCCAGGGTTGCTCCTCATCCTGCATGGAAGCAAGAATGGCTCTGCACGGGAGCTGTGGCACTGCCTCAGAGCTAGTGGGAGGCTGCAAGTGCTGCGGTAATTATTCCCAAGAGTAGCTGTACCAACTTTTGGGCTGCTTTCTGCTGGCACTGTTACACAAAAAAGGCTGTTTATTTTCCTCAGCATTTCTGCTGTTGTCATCACATCTTGTGAAGTCAGAATTGCAATGTGTGTGTCTATTCATGGTAGACCATTTATAACATAGCCCACATCAGGTGTCTTGTCTGAAAAACACGTTTCATGATCTCACCACAGCCACCTGAGCCTGTGCTTCAGATTGTTGCTGAGTTCCTGAGTGTGAGCCCAGCCAAGCAGCATTCAGTGGGGCTGCCTTGTTCACCTGTTCATAAGGAGCTGCAACCTTCAGTGCACCAAAGAAGCACCTTCTGTTTGTTTCGCAGAGAGCTGACTGAAAGCTCCAGGAGGAGGAACTGCTAAAGAAAAAGCACCATATTTTTAGAAAGACAGAAAAATGCCAACGTGGTTTAAATTTTGTATTTTGATTGAAATTTTTCATACTGTATAATGTTTTATACATGTTTTAAATTTTTTCAGGTTTTTCAAAATTCATATTTAATAAAGAAAATATATACGTTCCAATAACACTAAAATATCCATTAAAATTTTAGTAGCAGTATTGATACAAATGCTATGAAAAATGCAGCAGAAATAAGAAACTACTTAACTGAAAGAAGGCCACTGGATAGGGAAAAATATTAAATTACTTTTTTTCCTCTTCATCAAACTTTGAGCCATGTCCTATTTTAATGAGTAAAGGTAGGATATAGCATTTGGCCTGGCAAATACTTCAATAACTTTAAATGAAATATGTACTAACATGTTATAAATAGAGTCTTTTTTTTTCCTCTCATTTTACTACTAAAATTGATTCTAAGAGAAGCCTAGTTATTTATTTTGTTATTAATAAATGATTGCCTTGCTAAGGCAGATGTTAAAGTCATTGATGGAGAACTAATCATTCATTCTTAATGGAGCTTTTTGTACAGCCATGAGAGTAACTTTATAATAGGAAATGATGATGTGGTGGGTTAATATTGTAGATGAACTTGTAAGACACCTCCTGGGCTGATGGTTGTCTTGCCCACTGCTCTGTGTTTGCAGAGGTCTTTGCCAAAGTACATTTCTGTGTGCAGCTTTGAAGAATTCTAGAGTGGTTATTTGCAAAATGATAGCTTTCTGGTGGAAAGAGGAAGGAGAGGTTGTATATCCCAATGAAAAGGAAAGCAGCCCCATCATCGTAGCTTTTTAGGGCTGTTGAGGCTCATGCCCCAAGGAACCACGGGTTTGCCAGCCTGCAGTCTCCTGGGTTGCCACAGTGCAGCCATGCTGTGGCTGGTAGCACACACGGATTCAATGGCTGTGAGTGTCTCCCTTTCATGTTTTGGGGGCACTTTTGAGTGCAGAGCACTGTGAGACTCCTGATGGTGCAGTAACATGTGTCTGTTGCCATTGTGAACACCCTACTGCTGCTCATCTATCATGGATCAGCTTGAAAATGAGTCAACAGCACTGTGTTGGCTGAGGTTTAACACTGGGCTGCTCCTCAGGCAAGCAAAGGTTTTAAATGTAGGATTGCAAGGATGGGCTCTCCTTGGAGCTGGAGGAGATGGAAAATTTGTCGTTTTCAGAAAGCATCCTTTTGAGGTGTATGCAAACTGTCCTTGGACCAGAATGAGTGACACTGAAAGTGTGTATGGGTGAAGTGGCACCACTTCATTACAGAAGCTTAATCTGTTTTGTTGTGCTTGAGCTAGTCTGTTATCCTCACTGTCCAGTGAGGAAGGACAGGATAGGACTGGAGGATACCTTTGCCTGACTGAAAGCAAGAAGGGAAGCAGTCAGGAGTGCTCAGATCTGAACCAGCTTATGAAGATGGCTGCCTGTTGCTGCAGCACTGTGGCACTGCATCTATGGCAACTAAGGAAAGGAGAATCAATAAGATAACGTTTCCCATGATGGGATGCATGAGGAAAAAGATTTGAAAATGCTGCTCTCAAGTGATACAGTTTGGTTTACTCTTTGTTTTGCTGTTCTACATAGTATGTAGCCTGGGACTCGATAACAGTGTTGTTTAGGCCATTCAGACTTCTTTGGATGTCCTGGACTCTTGACTTGTATTCAGATGTAAGAATTGAATGCGTAAGAGGTAAAGGTGCCTTTGAAAAAAAGGAGGACAGTTAACAGGGTGCTTTTCATTATTGACTCCTTCATTGTGAAGATGTGTAAATATAGGGAAAGACTATGGTTTGTTCACCATACCACTGCATCTCTCTCTATTGTGTTACTCAGTAGAACATTGATGCTGCTGCTGGTGGGCTGTTTCATGGTTTGTCATGTAGCTCCCAGAAAGATAGTATAATTTATAGAACTTGTTAAGGCTTGGCAGTTTCACTGGGCTCCAGGTTGTAAGGAGTTCACCCATTGGCTTGTGAGCCAATGTGGTCTCTCATGTGAAACTCCCACATCTGGCTTCTTCCCTTCATGGTGAGTGCACAGCCCTGAGAGTAACTTCTGGTTCTCTTTCTTCTTTGCTTTTCCTGCAATTAAGGCTCCTCTGTCAACCTTAAACTTTCCTGTATGTACCACTGCTCTTTTAGTCTGTCTTCTTGTCCTTGAATTAGTAGTCCTCCCAGTGAGACAAAGATTTTCTTTGTAGCTGGACCATCTCTATAAAGAGTCCCTAAATACTAATGTTTGCTTCTGACAGAGGAAAAAAGTGAGTGAGTTGCTTTGAATTCATATGCTTTTATTTGGAGCAAACAAAAGGACAAAACAAAGAAACAAGAGGCAAGTGACAAATAAAGCAAACAGATAAAAATGTCTTAATTTCGAAAGAATATCCATTATTTATTTGCTTTGCCATTATATTTCATTACTTTTCCATTACTTTTCTTTTTTTTTTTGAAGAAATTGTTTCAGGAGAGGAAATAGAAGTCTTGTTTTACCAACCAGTGCCCAGACCATTTTGGGAAAGTGTGACACAAGTGACGCTTACTGGCAGATAAAGCCACCATCATAGTTGTGCTCAACACACCTCACTGAGAGTAGCTGTTGCTTCAGGAACTCGAGGAGAAGCAGGGAAGAAGGAGGGTGTATGTGTGCCGTGTGCCAGGCACAGATTCCTTTTGCTTTGACTTTTATACTTCTTACTAGAAATGAGTGGGTTAGTGACTGGGCAGGGATCTCAGGTGACACACTGGGGCTTGACACACCAAGGAAAACCTGAGGCCACTTGGACTCCTGTACTGAGTGAAAAAATTCAGCTTTATGGCACTCCTGGAGTCTGACTGAAATAAGAGTGGTAGTAAACAACTTATGCGCTAATAGCAGGGTGCCTTAGCGTGCAGGTGGTTTGGAACAGAAGCGAGTGCCTTTAAGCATTGTTTTATGGTGTTGTGCATTTCAGACTGAAAAATGGCCACAAGCTTTATTACTTTAATATTAACACTTTTTCATTACTCTCCCCGTCCCCCCTCCTGCAAACTGCTGCACTCATCCATTATAGTGACCTTTTTCCCCTTCACCTGGCATTTTTCACAGCTTGAGAGACGTGGGTGGCAGGAGGGACAGTTGAGGACATAATGGCCCCTCATCTGTTGCTGAGTGAAGCCAAAGCCCAGGCTGCCGCCGGATAACCTGTTGAGGTAACTTGCAGAGCCCTCAATGATGACAGCATCCCTCCTGCCATTGCTGCTGCTTTCCAGTGGCCTGCAAGGGGACTGCACCTCCTATGAGACCTTTTCCCATTAGGTTTTTCCATACTTCTTCCTGGTCCTTGATGGCAGGGGCTTTGCAGTGCAGATGTTGTTATCCATCCTTTTCCAACCTTTGCGATCAGCTATTTCCACTGCACTTGCCACTGAGGGCTGTGTGCCAGGATGTTTTAAAATTGGGGAAACAAGCAGCAGTGATTCACAAGATCGAATTTGCCCTGCTTTCTTCTGCAATGTGGAAAAATGGTGTTAAAAAGTTTTTTTAAAAATCCTATTCTTATATTCTCTTTCCCATTCCAAGTATGTCAAGTTAAGTTTATCTCAGTGCCAGTACCAACTGTAACCAGAGTTAAATTAGCCTTCCTGTTAGCTCTGCTTGGGTTTCACTTTTCAACAAGCCTTAGTAAAATAAATCATGTCCCACATGTCTTTAAATTTCATTATCATGACCTAACTTAATTTGCTATAAATTATTTCTACCTGAGCTTCTTCAGCGCTGAACCGGCAGCCTCGAGTGTCTTGCTTATTGGATCATTGCCCAGCTAATCAAGATTTTTTTTTTCCTTCACTACTCCTGCTTTTTGTATCAGCTAGGTCTGCCAAAGTCAACTTTGCTGTATAACCTCAGAGGGGACGCACAAAGAGCTGATGTATTCTTGTCTTTAAAGAAGGGTTTTATTGAACCAAGTTTCGGTCTGTTCCTGTTGTGCTCTAGTGCTGCTGATAAAGACCTTATTTCCCTTAGAATAAATGTGACGTCAAGGGTTTGTTCTCCTCTTGGAGGTAGCCATTACAACACTTCCTTTTGGCTCTTCCTTCCTTTTGTTTTCTCCTTGGGAAAAGCAACTGACTGACTGGAAAATCTCTGCATACTCAGTGATGAGCAGCTGTGCCTTGTTTTTTGGTTTTTTGCACAGCTAGATTCCATGTCTGATGAAGGCTGGTGTTTATTTCCACTGAGAAAAGCCGACTTTTTTTTCTTTAGAGCTCTTCCTTTTATTTAGCAAGTGGTGATAACTTTTATTTCAGCGCTGTGAATGTTGGAGGCTCGCTTGCCTCTCACCAAGCTGATGAGTTACAAACAGGCTGAAGATTTTTGCTGACTAAGGGTCAGAGAACCCTTAAAGGATTTCATCCTGCAACCTCAAGTTCTAATAACGACTTGCAATCATCATATGTCCTCAGAAGAGAAACTTATACGGCAAGTTTTTTACGACTGCAGAAAAGTACTACATGGTTAAAAAAAATTAAATAAATAAATTACCTGACTTCCTGGGAAGCCTTGGGGATGCTCCAGAGCGCTTATTTGAAAATGAAAACATGCTGATTGCTGCTTAGATGTAACACATGTAATTTGAAAAGTTCTTTAATGGCAGCTGGGGGCCTGGTGTAACTCACCAGCAGATTAAAAAATAACTGGTTTGTCTAACTTTCATTTGGAGAAAGTGGTAACATGCAGCTGTTTATGATGAACAGTAGAACATTGTCTTTCAATATAGCCTTTCTTTTGAAAAGAGACGCCCTTGCTTGGTGTCTGGATCCTGGTGGAACAGATATATCTGCTAGAGTAGTTTAACTCTTATGGTGGATGTTGATACAGGATGGTGCAAGAACAGTGGGCACAAAAGGTACTGCCCTGGGCACACAGAAGTCTTCTCAGTTCAGACCTGCTTCAGTCTGACCTAAATTTTTGGGTTCAATATGAGGTTTACTGGTAAAATGACACGTCATGTGGTAGGCAGGGGGTCAGATTAGATGATCTAATGGCTCCATCTGGCCTTAAATTCTTAATTAGGGAAGTGCTGCCAGCACAAGATGGCATTGAAGTTTTACACTGCTAGATTTTGCTTGCTTTCAGGGAGATCCTCATCTGAAACAGGGCTACAGAAGTTGTACTTAGGGTAATTTTTTCCTTGGCTTCTAATGGTAGTAGCTGCCAGCAGAGCTAAAAGTGGGTCCTGATGGGAACCTGGTAATCTTGCTTTCATGGAAGTACAAAAGCCCTGTGTCTGACTATTCCAGAATACCACATGTTGAGCTTTTAGAGTTATAATGATATCTAAATATAGAAAGAAAATCTATTATTAGGACCGAAAAAAAAAAAAGAGGTAAGTTTCTCTGGCAAGCTGATGAAAAAGAAATTACAGTTATTTGAAGCTGCTCCTCATGGATTAAAATATTAAAAGTGGAGATGTGGTTTTGTGATGGGTGGTTGATATGGTAGGCATTTATGATACCTTTGCTTGACACCTTTGGTGCAGCAATGGGAAGTACATTGTGTGTACGTGTGGTGTTGTAGATGTGCTCCTGGCTCTCTCAGCTATGCAAGTGGCCATGTGGGGTGTAATACCCATTGGCACAGCAAAACCAGCATCACTGATCAGCCAGTTTCTTTGGCAAGCCCAAATGGCTTGTAGTTAACTCAGTGTGTCACTTGATTCTGGAAGGTCACTTGAATGTCTTTTAAAGTTGCTTAATTGCTTATTGATCTCATAATTATTCCATACTTGCTGTCTCTTTTGCTATTTTCTAAATTGTGTTGATAAGTCACAATTTTAATTTCATTCATAGAAGCTTTTGGTTTTGTGGTGTTGATCATTCACTTTTAAGTTTAGAGCTTTTAATTGGAAGTTTCAAACTTGATTGGTTTCTTTTATATGCTGGTACACATTTTATTTTTCTTTCATTTTTTTAAATGAGTTACTCTACTTCTGCATGCTTCTTTAAGGTCCTGTTAATATACAACTAGCATATTTCAAAGCACAAGGAGCTGAATTAATAACTGCTGAGGTACTATATTTTAACTGCTGTCCCCTGTTGCTAATTTATCTTGTGGGTTTTTTCTCCTCTTTAATTTTTTTCAGAGTAATTGCTCTGGAAGTATGTTCTTTTTCTTTCTCATCTCATCTAGTGTATTACTATTATTCAGGTTGCCTCATTTTAGTAGCTTCTACTGGCTTCTTTCCTTGCAAATTCCTTGTGCCATGGATTGTTGCTCTATGTTTGTGTCACTGGGCAGTTGTGCAGGGAGAAAAACAGCCTTGGTTTCCTGGGGTTTAACACAACAGGGTAATCTAGACCCAGTTAAAAGCAAGAGTTTGTGAAACTGGCTGCTGAACTATCACTGTGGCACTTCCTCTGCTCAAATCTGTATTTCCTGTTGAGCTGTCTAACCCAAGAAATGGTTTCATCTGTGGTGACCCGTCGTAGCTCCTGGGAACCTGCTCTGTGACAGAGGGTCAGCTGGAAAAAGCAACTTTCAGCCATGCTCTGCTTAGTTCTCCTCTGTGTTACTTTGGAGTCTGCAGCAGCTCTGTTGCAGGACCCCCTGGTGCCCAGGTGTCTGCTGCCAGCAGCTGTCTTGCTGCTGCTTTGGGATGCTGATTGCAGCTTTGCAGAGCCCCTGGCATGCTCCTGCTGAACGGTCCCCTCAGGTTTGCATGCTTATTTCTGCCCTGCTGACTTCATTCTCAGCACAGCCTCCCCAGCCTAATTACAACTTCTCTCTTCTACTAAGTTGCAGGAGCATTTGGATGAGCCTAAAGATGAGCCTAAGGATCACAATGCACAGAACCAAATAAGCGCCCTTAAAAGTGGAAGAAAGGTCTCCAGGTGGTCCTAATCTTGCTTATCTTTGCAAGGTGGTTCCTTAAAGGCCTATCAGTTTCTGATATCACAGTTTTGTTACTAGGGGTTAGATTTACACTTTGCAAAAATAGAATGAGATTTTCAACTGGGCAAGGACACCATCTGCAGTCACCAGATGCAGTTATCAAGATTAAATTGCAAGACTTGCCACTGATTATGCTGGTAATCATTGAGGTAATCAGTGTAATTATCTTGAGATCAAGACAACATTTTCTCTGATCTGATAGATTCTGCCGAATTAAGTTGAAGGAGCATCCATCATTAGCTACTGGAAAGAGTATGGCTCCAACTGGACACTTGTCTGTTTCACTTTGATCATGTTATTTTATAATATGGGAGAAAAATAAATCGGCAAATATTGTGAAACTGACGTTTTATGATGAAAACATTTTCCACTGGGTTATATCAGATTTCTTGAAAACCTACTGCATTGCTTATTCATGAAAAGCTCCTAAGTATTCTCTTCATAACCAGACTTTAGAAAACACTTTAGTCTGGATCTCTTTACCCAAGGAAGACGAAGTATTTCCACTTCAGGTTATTTTAAGCTTTCAGAGTATATTTTTTTTTTCTACTACAGATCATATGGAGGATTGACTCAGCTTCAACTGGAAAGGATTTTCTTGCCAAACAGAATGGTTGTTGATGTTTTCTCAGAAAATGTGACTGAGACTTGGTAGAATATAATACCAAACTCTTAAAAATGTTTTTTACTCTAATGCACACTAATAATCTGGAAACAAATGATGCAGCTTTGGAGAACTCTTCACAAGTAGTCATTTGTGTGTGTTGGAGCATTTTCCTCTAGCATCTGTAGTGTGGTTCTTCATGTTCTTATATAGTGGTAAAAAAGTCTTTTTGCAGATGTGTTTGCTGAGCAGTAACTGGGATAGCTTGAGCCTTTGTTAATTTCTTCTATAGGTTGTCAAGGCAATTTGCTCCAAATATAGTGATAAATTATGTTAAAGATTATAATGTATCTTATATCTTATGCCTTTCATTTTTAACTTGCTTTATGTTGCCACTACATGTGCACTCTAAGTGTATGTAATGTTTTCTTTGCTTTTTCAAATGGCATGGATGTGGATACAAAATGCTGGTTATATTTCCCATCAGAGTATATTGCTCAGGGAAGAAATGGGAGCCTTCTGTAGTCTAAGTCAGATGAAGAGGATGCAGGAGATAACAAGAAAAAGTAGGCAGCACTGAATACCTTCTAAAAAGGAAGTGATTCAATCTTTGTTGAGGCTCAAAAGAACGAGGTCTAACAGCATCCCCAACAGCTGTTTCTTTAACATCCAGCAAGTTACCAAATTTCATTCCAAGAAATGTGTTGCCACAGAAGACGTCCTAGAGCAAAGCATCATAAGAAAGTTAGGAGATGATTGGTAATATTCTTCTGTCATCAATCTGTTATATCTGCTAAGCTTCACGCAATTATTTATCAGCTGAGAGTTATGAAATAATTCCTGACTTGACGTGAAAAGGGAAAAACGTCAAATACATTTTTTTACATGAACTCAACCCATCAGTCTTAAAGTGCTGATTCATTTGCCCACACAGTATAATTAAGATGTTAATCTGTAATAAGGAGTGATACATTCAGTGATCTCACAATCAGAAAGTAATTATAGCTTAAAATGTTCATTTGGCTCTCCTCAACCATTTTATTACTCTGTGACAGTTAAGGGAGGGCATTCATAGCTCAGGATCTATAAAGCTTTACCTACACAGTTTGCTTCTACAACTGGAAGTGGTTTGCCATGAGCAGTTATATATAGATGCCTATACTGGAAGTTTTTTGGGAACAAAATGTCAACTGGCATTCTGAGTCCTGTCCTAGGGGAGGATATTATAGTTTGAGTACATTTGGTGTTTCATTAGATAATGAATCCATTATGTAGTTTAAGTTCAGGCTCACACTTATTAATCATGACATTTCAATTATTCATAGAATCAGTGATCTTCTGCACCCCTTTTTTCCCACCTCATTTGCCATTGGCTTCTATTAATTTCTCTTTTTACTGCTTTAGGATTTTTCATCTTGCCATATTCTGAAATCCTGAAACTCTTCCACTGTTCGAGACTTTCATCTGGGAATTTAAATCACCTGGCACCTTGCAAGCACCTGGCACCTCTCTGGTTTGGTGCTTCATAGCATCTTAGCTGCCTACCTTCCAGGTGTCTGAGCTGTGAAGCAGCCAGGCCTCCACGACTGAGGAGTGACAAGGAGAGATGCATGAAAGACACAGGTGGTCCTGGGACTCCAAACCAGATTCTTCTTTCCTCTGCTAAATAGAATTTCCTCATGTTGTCCTGGAGCCTTGGAGAAGGTTGAGTTGCCTGACTTGGAGTCCGTCTGTGCAGCTAGTGAGATTGCCCTTGGCCCTGGTGTGCTGACAGTACACAAGTGGCATTGTTTTAAAGGATTGTACTGTTTGTTTGGAGAAATTCACTTGGTACCCATGCAATTTGTTGTTCTATAGTGCGCAGACAGCACAGAGGTCAGAAGTGGCTTCTGCATTCCCATTTGGGTCCTGCAGCTCCTGCCCAGCTCCAGGTCACAAGTATCATCACTTTCCAGCTCAGTACCAACTGAGTCAGTCAGTCACATTGCCGTGGTGTAGTTTTATCACATATCCATAGGGAAGTGAAAAAAACACCCAACTTCTTATTTTTACATCAATCTTCTTGTGTTTTTAAAAATTTGTGGGCTGATTCAGCCTGGAGATATTGGTGGAGCCAGGCAGGATTTCATGGAGGTTTTTCCCCAATGTGCACAGATTCTGTTGGCTTCCAGAGGCTCAGCTGCTCTCAAACCTGGCACACAGGTGCACAGGGCAGCCCAGTGTGCAGCTTGCTGGAAGGTCTGTGTTTACCAGTAGTGTTAGATGGATTAAGGGTAGGATGTATATAAATAGTTTTTTCTCTAGATATGTTCTCTGATTTAACTCTTCCTAAATATGCCATTAGCAATTGCTTGGGAGTGTTGGTGGCAAATCTCTTTCTTCGGGTTCAGGTAAAATTGTCCTGTCCTCAGTCCTCTAGCAAATTGGACTTTTCGGGCTGGATAATCACCTGTTAATTTTAGCCTATAATCTCCATCTTATGGCTGTCTTGTCAATACTAATTGCAAGGTAGTATTTTCAGAGATAAAGTAGAATATTGCTTTTTATGACAACGGGGAAAAAAAGAGGAGTATGAAGCCATAAAATACAGCTCTGTGGATGGGAGATAGCAAGGTACGGGTGTGCCTTTATGTGTGTTTTGTAACAACACATTTAGCATTACAGGAAGCGGAACTCATGGGAAACAATGTATTAGAAAGGGGTGTATTTTCTGTTTCAATGGTTAATTTGCTAAACCTGATGTAACCCAAAAATATTCAATAGGGCAAAGTTAACACCTGTTTTAATAGAAAATAGAAAACTAGATTTATCAATGAGCATCTTTTCTATAAACCAACATAGTCAATGTCTTAAAGGAGGGAAAAAAGTTATAGTAATGTCAGGTCTTTCAAAACTATAAAACATCTCAATAATTTTCTGAAAGTCAGTTAAAATAAGGATCTTTTTACAGTGCTCCATTTAATGGATTTTTAGTTATAAAATTTTAATGTTTATTCAAAGTGCAAGTTTGCTTTAAAGATGTCTAAAAAAAGAGCCCTGTAGGAGTCTTATTTCCTGGACTTTTCTAATTCTGTATCAAAATTCCGATGCTGGCACGCAAGAAAGTTGTTACTCGGAAGGGTAGGACTTTACTTAGACCAGGCTTGAAAAGCTGAGCTGATTTTCAGGGATCTCTTGAGGGCTTACTGGGAGCTGAGAGCTCCTTTTGAAGGCAGTAGAGCTGCCCACAGAAATAGGAGCTGTCTCTGGGTTCATATATGGTTGCATGGGCACGACGGGAGGAGAATGGGAGGCACCCTGACATGTGCAGTGCATCTCTGATGTGGAGGGTCAGTGGCTGTTCTCAGGGGTGCCTTCAGCATTAATGGAGGACACAGTGATGTTTGTTGTGGACTCTGTGATCCCAAGGAGTGTGGAGCTCTGCAGTGCCATTTGGGATTCATTTTCAAATGAGGGCTTCTCTGAAGACTGTACCTAAAGTCAGTAGCAACGTCACTTAAGCTTTAAAGCTGTACATCCTCAAAAGCATGGTAAGCCTAGGCAGGTGAATCGTGCATCAGTCCCCATGATCCACATTCTTGGGAAGGTGGGTTGTACATAATTTTTTCCAGTTTTTCTGGTGGTTGAAAAGTGACAGACCAGACAGATTGAGTGCAGTCATGATGCAGCCAACAGCTCAGCCCCTGTGGTTGATCCGTTGGCTTCTTCCTTTTCCCTGTTCTGATCTTGCCTGCTTGTTTGAGCACATAAGCTACAGAAACAAGAAATTCCTTTCTAATCATGGAGCCTTCAGTAACCTTAAGTACAAACTGTGTGTGCAGCTGCTGAGCATTAGTAGTTAGCTGTGACCCCTTTGACATTGCTGGAGTAGTAGATGCAATCTTTTTCATCGGTGGATCCAGCTTTGAAGAGGAGACATTATCCTAGTACCTTATGTTATCGATAGGGAAAATGGAGTTGCTATCACTGCATTTCCTTCCCAGTGAGATGTCTGTGCTGTGTGCAGCCCTTTTTGCACATGCTAGAGGATGGTGTAGTTGCTCAAATGCCAGTGAAGGCATAATTTAGCTTATGGGATGTGCACAAGTGATCGTGCATGAGATGGAAGTAGCACTTGACATAAGAGATCAGCAGTAAAAACCCTTTGTAGCCAGACTTTCTGACCCTAGAAGCCACCTAAAACTCTATAGGTTTGTAGGCTGCCAGCTATGCTCTCACCTTCAGGACTGTACTTTAGCTGCAGCTTGATGCCACAGCACCTTCAGTCTTTTTTTCCTCGGCATCCCATGATACTGTATCCCAAAGAAAGAGCAAAAGAACATTTTCCAAAATACCTGCAATATTTATCCAGTTGTTATCGCTAGGAGGGTGTGTTCTGCACACCCTGTGCTTGTCAGCTTATGGAATGAAGATACTTCTAGGATGAGATCTTTTTCCATTTTCCCTTTTTTTTTCTTGTTTGTGAATTATAACAACAAAAATTAAAAAGTCTCCCCTGTCCCTTGTCACTGAGGGGTCCTTACAGCCTCTGATCTGGTGAAGGCCAGTGTGGTACTGACAGTGGAGAGCTGCTGCTGGTTATTCTTGCCATCAGTGTTTGAAAAGCAGGCAAAAGGAATGAGGATGCTGTGTGTGAGTCTGGGGGCTCTTATGCTGGCATGTGCCTGTTGGACCCTGTTCTACAAACTTAATTTGTGGCCCTCATTCTGTGATTTAAAACAGGAATCTTCCCATAAAGACTTTGATATTAAATACATTGTATCATGGTTTTGTCTTTATCGTGTGAGATCTTGCTTGATGAAGAGCTGTCAGGAGAAGGGTGATGGTCTTGATTTGTTATCAACAGAAATGTTTGGGAGTTCACCTGACACTTTCTGAGAACTCAGGTGAAATTCCACGTAGAAGTGTTGTCATATTGGAGTGACTTGAACAAAGATATTTGACTGTCACAAGTAACGTTTGTAGAGCTAGAAGGTAATCTTTGAAGGACCCTACTAAAATGTAGATACACAATGTGTGGAGAGGGCATCTGATGAACAAATAGGGAGTAAATCCCTTTCTCACGTCTGAGAGATACAAATTTGCAGGAAGTGTGTCATCAACAAGTGGCTCTGCTGATGTCACCTGAGGGCTGAGGGGGTTGTGTATGTGGGTGTGCTCAAAATACTATAGACAGAATACCCCTCAAGGTTGGTTGTAGTCTCTGCTTTTGAGTCCTCTGAGAGCAGTGGCTGGCCCTCAAGTGCAAGGATTTGGTAGCTGTTCCATTCTCACATTTTATGGAGGGAGGGGATGTATGAATACTTGGGTAATGACCAAAGCTGCCGTGTGGACTCTGAAATTCAGTCTCTGCACCACAGTAGAAACCCCTTCCCCTAGACAGACATCTTTAACTATACATATATGATTGATTCTCTTTTTATGCACCTTTTGTTGTCTTAGTGTTGTCCTAAACAACAGAATGTCTCAGTCTGTGTCATTTTTCAGCTGTTCTGTGTGATGGTTATAGGACTTCCTATCCTCCTGAATCTTTCTCTGAAGACAAAACAGCATAAATTAATATTCCAGGCAGTCTTGTCCTGGACTTTCTATGTGACTTGGCTGAGTCTGTGGGCCCTCTTTCTGTGTCGGTAGTGTGAGGCACTAATGCTTCCTTAGATCACTAGTTTCTTGTGGGGAGAAGGTATTAATCAAATAGATAAGTTAGTAGTGTTGCATTCAGGAGCTAGGATACGGTCTCTGCACCTTGTTTGCAGTAAAGACAAACACTTGCAAGTACTTGACACCTGAAGCTCAGTAGAAGTCTCACTATGTATTAAAAGCAATGTGCTTTCCCTGGGGATTTCAGGATTTGTACATTTTCCCACGTCGCTGGATGTTGGCACTGAGTGAATGGTCTTAAGGGATCTTGAGAAGAGGAAGCCTTGGAAACCTGTTTAAATTGCAAGACTGTAAAGAACGCTTCTGTGCAATCTGTCTGTAGTATTATTCCCCTGCAATATTTGACTTGGCGTTAGGTATTCTATGTTTGTACTTGTATTTTAGAAATGTACACAAAAAGCCTTTTTATACCACGCTGCTACCAGTGCTCCTGGTATTGCTGTCATTTCCCTGTGCTTTCACTTTTTAATTTTTTTTTCTTTATTTGCAGATTTATAATTAATTCATATATTTATTTTAATTCTGTGTCTTTCATCCCTTTGTCTCTAGTCATTGGTGTTTCTGTCTGGTATATCTCTCTTGTGTTTGTTCCAACTTTGACACCTTCTTTATTTACTGTGTTCCAAGCAGAGGAAATTATATACAGCTCAAGAAGCCAGAGACCTTCCTATTTGCATTAGAAATGTGTGGATCCTAGTTTTCTTTTCTTTTCTTGCAGTCACTAGAAGTAAAGAAAGTTCTTGCTATAAGTTTTTTGTTGAAACCTAAACCTCAGATATCCCTTGGATTGGATATTCTGAAGCGAACAAAGCTCTGTTTACCCTGACTGATGCTCAGTCCCATTGAGTTTCTTCTGGTTGATTTACTGGGAATTTGCTGAGCTTTGTTGTTATTCAGACAAGTTTTGTTGACCGGGTTGTTAATTACAGGTTTAAACTTGTATTTGCTCTATCTAACAACTTAAAACATTGTGTGTTTTTCTCCTCTCTATATTCATTTACTTAGTTAGGCCTTTAGAAGAGGCATTGCTTCATTAAACACTATCCTGCTTAGTCTGTAATGACTCTACTTCTTCCACTCTAAACACATTAATACATTAAATAGTTTCATTTGTCTTCAGTGGGATGAAGATGTTCCATGTTGTCTTTGGTGCTTGGGGCCTCTTTGATACATGATCTTTGGTGGCGTAACAGTGTTGTGGAGGACTCAGCAGACTCCATGTTGTAATTCCAGGTTGATGGGTTTTTTTAGCCTCTAATGAAGCAAATTTGAAATTTGTTTTGTGATAAGATGATACTCATTCCATGGTGATGAGCTGGACCCCTCATCTACTCTTTTGGTGCTGCAGCACAGTAGTGAGACATGTGAACATGAAGGGAGAAGAAAATAGGTGTCTGTTTTTCCTGGGGACAGGCTGTCCTGCCACAGCACCCAGGGCTGCTAGAGGGAGCAGCAGATTGCCAGCTCCGAGTGCCAGGGGAGCAGCTGCCAGCTCCAGCTTGGCCTCCGAATGGGCTGCACATTTTAGCAAGTACTTAGCACTTTTGGGCAGGCTGGGAAAAAAACAACTTCTGGAGCTTATCTCCTTTGGTAGCAGATTTCTGTCTGGTCTGAAGAGCAGGCACTGCAGTGACCAAAGAGCCAGAGAGAAATGGGAAGGATGCACCCAACTGCAACAGGGTTCTTTCATGTAAAGCCTGTTTCTTCCACAGGGGTCATGAAGGATTGCATTGACTCGGGAGGTGCTACCTCACCTCTCTGTTGTCAAAGGGAGCTTTTCGTGCTCTGCTTAGTTCCCTTCTAAATAGTTTCACATTTTCAGGGTTAACGTCACAATTTCTCATTGCTAACAATTTCATTTCTTTTAATTTTAGAGTAGAAGTTTTATGGAATCCAGGTGTAAGCTTTCTGTTTAGGTTCTTGGGCAATCACTGCTTTGAACAATAGGTAAGTTGAAGATTAGTGGTTACGCACTACTCTCTGCAGTAGTTGCAGTGAGAGTATGCTGAGCTTTTGCCATTCCTGAGCTGTGGAGTAATCACAAGTAATGTACGTGCTGTTAAGTCTGGTTTGGGTTGTTTTATTTTTCTTTTCCTATGGGGTTACTAACATACTGAGCCTCAGCAAAAAGGGTTAAATAGAACTTGAGCTATGAGTTTGAAATTATGCTTGATACATCTGATCCATATTACTGCAGTTTGTCAGCAACTGCAGTTGGTATGTCAGTTCTGCAAGCAAAAAAATGATTGCAATGCAATTTTTTCTTTTTCATGTAAAATCACACATATCCTCCGTGCAGGGATTTTCTTGTTCAGTGGGCTACAGTGTGGTTTAGAAAAAAACATAATTCATTTATATGTAAATACAACCTGAAGGCTACACATATCTGAGCTTCTACAAAGACAGAGAGCATGTACATGAAAACAAATGGACCTGTTGTTGTTAGAAATTCATAGTTTACCATAATAGGGGTGGTGGGGGGGTAGGGGTTGTCTTTGAAACCATATAGGCCAGCATTTCAGACTTCTGTATTTGTGTTCCAGTTAAAGGAGAAAATGGAAAAGCTTCTGGATGTTTGCTCTTTTAAAGCCGGCTTAAGGGGGGAAGAAGCAGAAACAGTATTTTTCAGATGTCCTATTAGCAACTTACATGCCGTGAATAAGATAATTTAATGTTTGGCTCGTATATAGATTTCATGAATTTTATTTGCTTTGGAGGATGGGGTATGTGAGTTTTTGGCAATTCTTCCATTTCTTTTACTCCTTGTTACATGAAAAGAAAATTATCAAAAAAACTGGAGGTAGAAATTGTGTCTGTGGGTCTCACAAAATTCTGGGAGGTACAAGAAATCCAGCATCCTAAAGCAAAAGAGAAGGAGGGAGAGAGAAACAAGGAGATGGTGGATGATTGTGGTGTCTTGCAGCAGCATTTGTTTTACCTGATTTTTGTTCCTTGATAGAGTAAAAAGTATTTCCTTGGTGAAGTACTTTGGTTTGGACTTAAAATAGCATAAATTATTTTGAGATAAGTTCACATTAACCACCACAAATTCCTCACTTAACCTGTCACTGTTGCTGGAGATACAAGTTTTAGCTCCTATCAATGCATCTTCTACTTCAGCAAGAGAAAATGCAATTTAGTTTTATAGCTGTTTTAGAAGAGTCTGTGATAAAAGCAAATCAGTGCCTTCTCTAGTAAGTATTAAAGACCAAACCGGTGCAATTTGTTGTAAGTGTAGTCTGTCCTCTTAAAAATGTCCTGGGGATTTATGCACTAAACTCAGATTAATGCTAATAGGAGTTACCTAAGATAGTAGATCATTTATTTAGTGTGGCATTTCCCTTTAACATCTTTTTATTTCTATTTTTTAAATGAAAACAAAGTTAGAATTGGAGTTTACGGTATAAAGAACTTTTTTTCTTTCTTCTCTGTAGGCATGCTTCTAAGAAGCGTATTGACCATGAGGAAGCCCACGTGTTAGTATCCAGTTTTTACTAATCCCGCAGATGAAAATGAAGCCACGTTTCAGCTTTGCCGAGCCTTTTCCCACCCTGTTGGCTGAATGAGAAATGGTCGTGTGATTATGCTGACAGCCCAGCATGCATTTGGTAGACCTGTGGTTAACTCGTTCCCTCTCCATGTGTCTGCTCTTACAAAGTTTTGTCCTCATGATACTGTGCTTTCATTCTGCCAGTATGTGCCCAAAAGGCTGCCTCTGTTCCCACTCCGGAGGTCTGAACGTCAGCTGTAGCAATGCAAACCTCAAGGAGATACCCAGAGATCTTCCTCCAGAAACAGTCTTACTTTATTTGGACTCCAATCAGATAACATCTATCCCCAACGAAATTTTTAAGGACTTGCACCAACTGAGAGTCCTCAATTTATCAAAAAACGGGATTGAGTTTATAGATGAACATGCCTTTAAAGGGGTGGCAGAAACCTTGCAGACTCTGGATTTGTCCGACAACCGGATTAAAAGCGTGCACAAAAACGCTTTCAACAACCTAAAGGCCAGGGCCAGAATTGCCAACAACCCCTGGCACTGTGACTGCACGCTGCAGCAGGTGCTGCGGAGCATGGCCTCCAACCACGAGACGGCCAACAACGTCATCTGCAAGACCTCTGTGCTGGACGAGCACGCGGGGAGACCCTTCCTCAACGCTGCCAACGACGCCGACCTCTGCAACCTCCCCAAAAAGACTACTGACTACGCCATGCTGGTCACCATGTTTGGCTGGTTCACCATGGTGATCTCGTACGTGGTTTATTACGTCCGACAGAACCAGGAGGATGCAAGGAGGCACCTTGAGTACTTGAAATCCCTGCCAAGCAGGCAAAAGAAACCAGACGAAGCCGATGACATTAGCACTGTGGTATAGTATTCTGAATACAATGACTGCCTTTGTGATGGAAACTAGAGTTGGATGACGCTAAAACCAGAGGTTTACTTCTAACGTTCATTGTAAACATTAAGACTTTTGGGGCTTTTTTTTTCCTGTTTAACTGAATTACGCCACTGTTGAGCTTTCTAACAGAAAGTTTTGTCCGGGTGGTATACTTCAATTATTTCTCTGGTGGTATCCTAAAGCAAGTGAATTAATATGTAAACATTAGTTTAGACCCATTCCACTATTTAATAACGAAATTTATTTTTTTAATTTAAAAACCAAATAAAAGCTTAAATTTGAACCATGTAAAGCAGAGTAATTTATTGATAAGAAACCTGTCCAGTGCCAGAGCACTCTTGGTTTGCTCAGTGCTCGTGAGGTAGAAGAGAGGAGCGATGATGAAGTGCGCTGGGGGAAGTCCAGGAGTGGAGGGTCCCCAAAGGGCACGTCTCACCCATGGGTGCAAGGTGAGCAGCTGGTGAATGGTAGCCCGTTTTGTGGGCTGCCTGCCACGGTGGGAAAGGGGCACAGTGTGGGCAGAGCAGAGTGCACTGGCTCCAGGTGTAAGGGACTGATGCTTGGTTAACCTCTCGGAGGGCATTTCGGCAGTGCTGGGGGGGAGGCAACCTGGAGGAGCTGCACCTCAGGACGTCCAAGAGAGGTAAGCTGGGGGCATGTGGTGGGTTTTCATCTTACAGACACTTGCTGCATTGCATGACCTTCAGGTGGGTGACCTCAGCACTGGGGAGTACAGCAAGAAGGCAACAGCAAGCTTAGTATGCTGTTCAAACTAGAGTACCACTAATGATAATTTAAAAAAAAAAATCTGGTGGGTTTCAGCTGTATATTAGTTCATAACTAAATGTAATTTCTGTTTTTTCAGGAGCAGCCTTTAAAAAAAAAAATTGAAGGGAATAAATGAATATATAGGCTAGGCATAATCTGCTGTGTGTTAGGATATATGTGTTTTTGTATGATTTTGTGGCTAAACTTTTGGGAAAATAGAAAGTCCGCATGTGGTTAAACTCAGCCTTGCGTATGAAAGGGATATTTTAAATCTCTTCTGTCTTTAAAAACACAGTGTTTTTCTTCTTTCATAGATAAAGTTTTCAAAGGGAACAGATTCACAGGAATGTTCTCTTGTCCTTTATTACCATAATAAAATGATGCTTGTCTCTGGGTCCCTATAGATCCAGTCTAACTGACATTGGAGTACATATTGCAGAAGGGTGGATTAAAAAATGTATAAAATGCTGCTTTGCAAGAACAAGTGTTAAAAATCAGCCTTAAAAACTTAAAAAAACCCTCCGGAGTAATCTCTCCCATTAGTTTATCCATAATTTCTGTTACAGTTCTGTTACGAGCGCAGAAGCTTGTTTATCTGATTTTTTTTCAGAACACTGTAAAAATAATAGCTAAAATTTGTTTGAAAGCAAGTGAGAGAACAAGAACAAAAAAAGACAATTTTTCTTTAAATGGACATAGAGTCAACTCTTTATGTCATCTTTGCACTTTTGTGTCATCTTTGTAAGGTGGGTCTTTGTGACCAACTTAGCTGTTTGCATATATCCATGAGCACTTTTTGGCAAATTAAGAGAATGTTAATGTTTGTAAAGGGCACAGTCTGTCCATAAAATATCTGCTGTCTGATATTTCTGTCCCTGCCACCCACTGCCTTAAGTGAAAATTTTGTTTTCTAAGGAGAGGCAGTTGTTGATTACACATCCTCCTTAGTTAGCACTTTGTACTTTCCTGTTTCTAAGCTCTATCTGAACATCTACCCCAGTCTCCCGAGCTCTGTATGGCCTCCTACAGGATCCAAAAGCAGTAGGGTTAAATACACATGTGAATCTCAAGAGAGCAGATAAAATGTTATACTGTACTGGCAACATAACAAACTCTACTGAACAGGACATGTAGTGTCTCTGTGTAGGCTGAGCAAAATTACTTCCTGATGTAATTCCCCTAATTTCTCTAAAATTTCCTTCAGAGTAAAATTGGTCTCATTTCTATCACTGTGTTCCCCAAGCAACACTTAGGATCCAGTTAATGTGCTACTTTTGGAAAAAGCAGGGGGGACTAGCTAAAAGGTGGCTCTAAGCTACAGGTACTAACAATCAAAAATTTGGTGGTTTTTATTCACAGCTGAATGCAGGAATGTCTCCATAAAATTTGGACAAAATTATTTCAACAACTTTTAAGAAATTCTAGTCAGTCTTAAAACACTTTAAAAATACTTGGCACATTTTAAAAATTTGATTTCAAGCAACATTTTCAAAAACAACCCCTCTTCCCAAAACTGACTAACAAAACTGTGAATAAGTTATCTTTAGGTTTTCTGGTTTTCCACTTTAGTACTTAATCGATGAGACAGGGTCTAGAGCTGATATAGTTTTACCCCAGCTGACCTTCTGGCTCTAAATCTTTAAATTCTGACCCAAACAAATTTAAACCAAGTTAAGCATTACTCTGTAGAAATGCATTGGAGGGATGGTTCTAAGAAGAAAATGCTTGTTTTTATTGTTTTTACCTCACACCTTTCTTTCCAAAACTACTGCCTCTAGAAAAGCCTATGTGCTGCCCTTTGAAGTCAATGGCACAAACTTTTAAACTTTGGCAAAGTTAAGCACTTCAAGGACTTATTTCATTTAAAAAACCAATTTTGCTGAGAAATTAGTTAATTGGTATATTTTTATCTGTGGTACTTTAGCATGTAAATACAGATGAGACGAAATGGATGTTTCCTTATTCCCAGGAGATAGTATATGATAGAAAATAAGATAATGCAGTTATTCTTTTTTTTTTTTTCCCAATTAAGATGCTTCAGGAAATGTAGAAATTTAATAGCTTAAATGTGGTTAATTTCTCTACCCTGATTTTCTTCTGAAAACATCCCTATTTTTGTTTCTAAATGGTAAAGGATAACTCAACATTCATTTTTTTTTAAAACTAATGGTGATTTTTCCCTGCTAATTTTCTAGTGCTATTATGCTCTGTGGATAAGATCTGTGGTAGTGCATTTGGTCTGTGTGTATTAAGGCTCAGGCTTCATGTTTTTATTTTATTCTCAGTTTGGTACATTATTCAATACAGCTATCTTCACTGCTAATGTACATTATATTCTTAAGTCTTTGGCAGCAAGATTTTGCACTGCAATTGCCATAAATTTCAGGCATTAAATATGAACATGAAAATATGGTGATCCATGTTCGGGTCTTCCCAGGGAGAAAAGAAGAGAATAGAATTTTTTTTACCAAATAGATGCCGTGCAGAAAATCTACCACGTTTGTTTTTCAGCTTGAAAGAGGCAAATCGTAAGCTTTAGAAAGCAAAAAAGGAAAGTAAAAGGAGCAGCTGGAGGCCTAAACATTTGAAGGTGTCATGGAGTCTTGCAGCATGTTTAGATGTGCAGCGAGGTCTCGGAGTGAATCGAAATCAATTTTAAATAGGGTGTGCCTCTACTTCCACACCTGGAAAAAGAGTTAAACAAGCTGAACAAGAGTAAATAAGATTTGTTTTAAAGATGATCTTTAAGCTTTAGGAGGGAAGTCTAAAGAAGGAAGATACAGGAGGATATAAATGCTGGTGAGGTTGCATGCAAAGCCATAGTATGGGCAAAACAAATGGGAACATTTTTTTCCTGAGCAAGTGAGAAACAGGAGTCCCACTTTAGCAAGAGCCTAGAGTTAATCGGGTATTAAGGGAACACTGTGGATAGATAGGGCAAATGTTTTTAAAGAAACTAGGCTAGCATTTGAGAAGGGGAAAAAGTCATCCTATCAATTAGTTACTGGTTGAAAGATAAGAAACAAAAGTAAGAAGAAATCATTTGTTGACTTGAAGGAGAATGGTTACTAAAATTTCTGAGGTGTCCCACAGAAACCAGAATGGGAGTAATGCTGTATGGTGTATTCCTGGGTGATGTGGAGAAGAGAGTTGATAATGAGCTGATAACATTTGTGGGTTATAAACAGTTATGGAGGGCAGTCCAGCCTACAGCTAACTGTGGAGGAATACAGAAGGTTCTTACATTTCTGAGTTGGCAGATGATGATATAAAAAAGGTTGTATTTGGTGTGAATAATTACAAAGTACTACAGATGGCACATCTGAACATGAGGATATTCTCTAAATTGGCTGTAATCAAATGGAAAAAACATCTTGGAGGCACAGTGGGAAGCTCTTCAATGACAAACACCAGAAATTATTAGGAGGGAAATAATCAAACAGCGTGGTGGAATGGCATGATAAACCACTGAATAAAATCTGTAATGAACACACATCTGGAGCGTTGCATTTCAGTTCAGGTTCTCCTTGCCTTCAAGAAAAATGAACTTACCTCTGAAGTACTGAATATGCAGAGAAAGATAATAAGATAATCAAGGATATGAAGTCGTTGCCATAGGAGAAGACATCTAACATCCTCAGTCATAGAGGTGAGATGCCATTAGAACTCCTTATAATAACTGGAGTAGTAAACAAAAGGGAAATTCAGAAGATCTGATCCCTATTTCTTGCAGCAGAAGACAGCACTCTGGTTAGACAACATCAGGCAGTGCATGCTGGGGTTTTTTTAAATATTTTTGTAGAGAGCATGCATTTAAATGATAAAGTACAGGTTACTGTAGAGAAGAAAACATATTCAAAGGTAGGACTCCACAAATTCTTGGAAGTCAAGGTTGTTAGCAGTTAAAAAGGCTAACATTGTATAGATACAATTCTCAACAAGGAAAGTCCCTGCTCATCCAGGAAGCAGGGGTGGTTTCCCTAGGAAAGGCTTACAGGTTTGTGCTCCTCTTTCTGTCTGAGGTGCTGCTCTGGATGTTTGTTGAGGAAGGGAAGGTGGGCTTGATTTGTATGCCACCGATGCTCTCATATGTCCAGCGGGATGCAAATCAAGCTGCCTCCCCGAGAGGCAGGAGAGGGCATTTGTAGTGCAGATGAGGAGATTTCCCATGCATGGAGTGGGAATGAAGTGCAGGAAAAGCAAAATTCCACTTAAATGTTGGTGTCTTCTCACTGTGAATTGCAGCACTAACTGCTGGACAAGGTTCAAGCACTCTGTGCTGGGTTGTGCCAAGACTGTGTTAACTAAAGGAGTGACAGCTTTCCACTGAGGATCTGTGGAAAAATTAATTCAAAGACCTTGCCTGACATGTCAAGGCAAATTGATACTACTCTTATAGCTCACCTGGTGGTCCATCTAGAAAGGATGGGAATTTCTCTGCAGGTTCTTCATTAAAATGAGGCTAAGGACTTGTTTTTCATTAAGAAATCCCTTAATCATTGTTTCTTCAAGTTAAAACTGGTGTGATAACTTCTTGAAAGTATAAGTACTTCAACAGTGCCACTTATGACAGGGAAATGCCCTGGAAGCTTTGGGTTTGTTTTGCCCGAGTCAGTCTGAGGAGTGAAACCCACCGAAAAGCCCCAAACACAGTGTATCCATGCTGAACCACAGCAATATGTGAAGGAGATGTTTTTTGCATGCCAGTACATCCATGAGTATGTATACGTGCAGGGCATCCATACATCTCTCAAGTTCACTCATATTTCCCTGTGGTTAGTCGTGTGCATGACTGTGTCAGAGAGCTGTACATACACGTGCATGCAGATAAAACAGGATCTCCTTTGGATGTTTTCATGCCCTATTTAATCATGAAAAAGGTTGCTTTGTTGCTTCAAAGCCGTGATTCATGCTGCATTTAAGCCAAGTACACCTCCATCCTCAGCCTTTCACAGTGCTCCCTGATCTCAGTACCAGCTACACAGAATGTGGAAGAAAATGAAAGTGACACTGGCACAGCTCATCCTCTTTCTGAGATCCTTAGTCACATCCATTGGCTACCATATAAAGCTATTACAGAACTTTGTGAACAACCTTTTGTTTCCCTGCTGGCTCAGAAAGCAATACAACTTCATAGAAAGCAAGATATTTAGGAGTTGCCACAGATGATCTAATGCCTTCTAGCTCATAAGGAACAGCCCCGTTTGTGAAAACCAGAGAGTGCAAGTGCAGCTCATGTTCCTGGATCAGTTCTCCTCTTCTGCACTTGTAAATGAGTAGGTTCTTGGCATTACAAGTGTGTTTGGCTGTGTTTTTCTCCTAGGAGATAGTTATGGCCCTTGGAGGAGATTCCTTGACATGGCTGTGTGTCTGAATACAGCTGCTAATTCCGAAAGAAACTCCAGAATGAAAAATGAGATGGTTTTAAGCTTTCCCTACTGCAAGGAAACTTGAGAAGCAGTTAAGTATTTGGGAAATCAAACATCTGTATTGTTCTTACTGCTGTTGTGAGTTTTTAAAAGCGTGTCCTGAGCATCCTGCTGCTTTGGTGGGGCAGTCTGCAAGCAGATTTCATAACAAAGCAGCAATCTCCATAGCCCGTTAGTGGCAGATTAAACTGGACATTGAGGAAAAAACCCCGAAACCAAACCAACACAGCAACAACGCTAACAACAACAACAAAACCCAAATAAGCAAAATACCAAAACAAAAGTTCATATATTGAGCCGTCTGTTTAGGTATCTTGATCCTTCACAATTAGTAGTCACTGCCTCATAATCAAAGAGTTTGTGATCTCTTGAATTCTTCGTAGCTCCATCTTAATTTGGCAAAATAGGTCTGTTTAAATACATCTGCCCTAACACGGGTAGTGTATGACCTGTCACTGCTCATACTGAAATGGAGATTCAAGTTGAAAGTATTAGCTAAACCTTGTCTGCACTGAGGTCTGTTTGTATGCCTGTCTGCACATCTGTAAAAAAAGCCTTTAGGTATATATTAGAAAAATACACATTTTTTTTACATAGGTGTGGTTATAAAATTATGCTCTTTCAGATATGCTTTGGAAGTTCTTAATATATAAAAGCAAGGAAAAAATTGGGAAGGAAAAACAGACTCCAGAACTTTCAGGTTGTCTTCAGACATCAAAGCTGGACAAAAAGGAGAGAACAAAAAAGCCCTATCAAAACCTATTCTTTTTTTCTTCCTTTGAGGATTAGCTTTGTGCTCAATGCTGCATTTCATGGTTTACCAATTTTTTATTTTTGTACCTAAGCCAGATTAATATTCACTTTCAGCAAAGTCTCTTATAAATGGAGTTCTTAGCCACGGAGAATACTGAGACATATCACGTTGTCTGAAAAAAACCTGTGACTGCAACAAATAAGCCCTCTAGACAATATCTCTATACCCTGTTAATTAAATTTAGTGGCAAAGGAAAAGAGTTGTTGAATTAAGGTAATACTAGAGAGATTCCAGGTTCTCCAGTAGATGCTGGCTTTTATGTTCTTAATGTGACTGGGTATGGGGCAACCAACACACCTTTTTGCTATTCTGTTTCAGAAGCTTCTGGTTGCTGTTACAGAACACAAAACCCATTGTCCCTTTCTTCACATAGCCCCTAAGGACAAGAGCTTAAGCGAATGCTGTATCTGGGAAATGCCACCCTGAGAGCAGTTTGTTCAGAGTCTCATCTCAGCTGTGTTGGTTTAGGGCACCTGTAAAAGGAGGGGAACTGCTGTTTGGATGACATCTGTGAACCCTCTCCCTGCTGAAGTGACTTGCTTATCACTGGTAGCAGATACACCACAGGTCAGGATCCCAGACAGCTCATCCTTTAAAACCATAGGGAGCTTTCTTTCCTTCAGAATGATACAAGTTCCTTTTGGTACATCAAACTCTCCAGTACTATAAACTGAAAGCCACCAGCAGAGCCCATTTGATTTTCAAGACAAGGGTGTCTAACCACATCGCAGCTGTACTCAACCTAGAATATTTTGCCTTGTCTTTAGTCTTTTGTTGTTTAGTTTTATATTTGTGGTCGAATAAACTTCATGGCTCTTCAGATAGAATCTTCAAGCAAGCTTGTTTTCACTTATCAAAAATTACTTCCTATTGCAATTAATGGTCTACCTCACTGGGAAATGTATGCACGGGTCAGCAGAGATTTGTTCTTTTCTCATGTTTTTTGCAAGATTCATGAACTGATTAATGTATTAGGGGTTTTTACAAAGTAAATGAGATATGAGATGTATGCAGAAGCTTTTTTTTAAAAAAGGAGCTAATCAATAAATGAACAAAGTGAAATTTACTGATTTTATTCTGAAGTTCTGAAGTAGAAAAAGACGATCTTTTTAGGAGAGCTGGGTAAGATATAAAGGTATTCCTTCAAACGACAAGCTCTGAAGTATGTGGAAACATCTATTTCTTTTCAAAAGCTGTGGCAATCTTGGAACTATAGTTGCACGATAGTAGATGCAAATTGCAATGCTGAAAATAATTTGTTTTTAGATAATTGAAGAAAATCAGTCTCTCTCTTGGGTTCTCACATTGTGATGTACTAAAATTCCTGGTTGAACTTGAAATTGTGCTTTCTTTGTTAGCAAAATTTCTTCCCAAGTCCAGGAATCTATTTTGGACTGTATGTGAAACAAAAGTTTTGATATTGCCTTCAGTGGGATCAGTATTTCTGCAATAAATGTGTTATTGACTCAGGGTGAACTGAGCAACCATACTGGCAATTGCTTTTGTACTTTTGAAAGGGTTAATTTGGGTTTAACATCTGAGTGATGACATCACACAGCTTTGCAGTTGTGCACCCTCAGACTTCTAGCAATGAGGAACTAGCCTCTCCTTATCCTGGTGGCAGATAGCCATGACAATTGCCTTTATTTTTTATTGTTTATATGACAAAAGACATGTAGTGTCTTTTTGTATTTGGCTGTACACAGACCTCTAGAATCTCTTAAGTACGTGTGTATGAGGACAGGTTTTTTCAGTGAAGAAAAAAAGGTATTTAAGAGAGTTGACTGCATGTTATTAGCTTCCAGTAATGGGTCACAGTTCAGGCAGCATCACCCACAAAGTTACTTAACAGCAAAATCACTGGAGTCAGCAGGCTTCTGGAAAATACCCACCATTATTGTTTAAATGTTTGTGTTCCAGTATTTTTCCACAATTATTTTTGTTTCTGCAGCATTGTGTTCTCTCTGTGAACACCACTGTGGAGGTGATTGTTTTGGGAGGAACGAGCTCTGAATTTCCAAGCTGTCCTGAGGGTGTGGAACAAAGGTCTTTCATGGAAAGTACCTCAATTAAAAATATGACAGTACATAATTGTGGACCTGAGGAGACCTGACACACATTTCACGCCTGGCCCCTGACTGCCTGAGTAAATAGATGCCATACTTAGCACAGAGAACAAATGGTTTGGGCTGAGAAGGGTGAGTCATTCAAAGCCGAGTTGCTTTTCCTGAAAGCACACAGAAATGCAATGATTAAATAGGCTTTACATTTGGAAAATCCTGCAGGCAAGTCTTTAATCAGTCTTGAAATGCTTTTCCTTGTGCTGCCAGTAGATTTGTTTTGACACAGTGTGGGGATGACTCTAGGTACGGCAGTCAGTTTTAGCTGGTAGAGGCGTATGGGTGACGACTGCTCACGTTACGTGAGCACAGTGTTGGGTGTCTGACGAGTGTGCTCCTTCTGCTGCAGGTGCTGGATTGAGCTCAACGGAGGACCAGCTTTTCCACACAAACTGAGAAGATGCCTGCGCTGCGTGGGCCGCCCAAATTCAGAGAGAGTGAGCAGATGGCACCCCTCACTGCAGGTCTGATGATGCTGTTGCTGATGAACTCGGTTTGAAACACCAGTTCTCATCCCTTGTGGAAAACCACAGTGGTTCATGGCACACAAACCTCAGCTGTTCCAGCTGCCTGTCCCCATGCACATGTGTGTGCACTTGCGTGGGTGCAGCAACATTTGACTCAGCTAGGTCTTGCTGGTGGGAGAGCAGGAATTTCTCTGCTGGACCTTGTGAGTTGCTGTGTATACAGATGACGAGCTTGGGTGGCAACAATATCCCAGGGAAACTATCTGCACGCTTGTTGGAGAGTGGGTGGGAGAGGGTCAGGGGCTGCTTGCCATGATCATGTGCTATTGCAGTATTCATATAAGTGGTTTGTGTTTATTTTGTTATTCTCTTTTCTTACTGGTCTTATACTGGAACCTTTTCTGTAAAAATGAAAGAGTAATTAAATCAGTTCTTATCAGTAATGCCATAATGTTTCCGCCATAATGAAGAAGCACTTAATTACTGTATGTTACATGTCACATCAGAGCCTGTCATGTTGCTTTTCTCTGGGAGACTCCCCAGGGAAGGAGTCAGCCAAGTTCTTGGTACATCCCTGCCTGACTACAGGGCACACGATTCTGAGCAAAACACACCTTTTTCACCTGGCAGCTATACTCAGGGGGGTTTTCTGTGTCTGTCAGAGGCAAACTATCCACTTGTCTCTCAAACATTGTGCTTTTCCACATGTAAACCTAGTTTCTTGTTGGAGAAAAGATGTCATTCAGAGGAGATGGGTGAGGGGTTATGAGAATCTGTGACTTGTGCTCCCAGGGAGAAAAGTATCTGGGGTGGATGAGGGAGGACCTGATTTGAGGCAGGGGGTTACAGGAGTGCCTGGAAAAGCCAATAAACCCCAGAAATTTGGCAATCTGTATATGGGATAAGCCCTGAACTCTCTGCAGAAAGTGGAGGAAGAAGAGGGAGAAGCTGAGGTAAGACACCTACCTGGAGAGGATGCTCTGCATGGAGATATGCATTCATTCAGGCAGGTGCTGGGGGGGGAGAGGGAGATGCAGAGGGAATTCCCCTGTTCAGTTGCCCCAACCCTTGCTGACACCATGACTTGCTTTCCACCTCCCATAACACCATTTATCCTGCTCTCCACTCCAGAAGGGCTGTCTGGGGGCAAAGCCGAGCTAGGAGAGAGAGGTGTTGGGATGTTTATGCTTCTGATGGTCACTTCCCCAGTCCCACCTGGGCCGGCCAAACTGTTTCTCCCTTGCCGCCTGCAGCTCCTGAGACCTGGGCTGGTGGAAGGCATCCCACTGTAGGCACTGCTCCTGCTGCAAGGCTGTTTCCCACTGAGTGGGGTGGGGCAGAAAAGGTTCCAGCCTCTGGGGGGGCTGCTGGGTTGATCTGCCTGTGTCATATTGCTACGCCACAACTTGGCTCTTCAGGCTGATACTTGGCTCTTCCGGGCCCAGCCCTCATCAAGGGCTGAAGGGGAAAGATATTTTTCTTTCTAGGAAGTGAATTATAAATAATGTCCATGCTCTGCTTTCCTACTGAACGTGCTGCATGTGCCTTTTGAAACACAGGGAAGATGTAGAGTATATAATCAAGTCATCCCCTGTATGCTTCTGTCTGCTTTGTATGTATTTTTAAAAATTTTTAAGCTGGGACACCACCTACCCTGCTGTGATGTCTTCCTGGGCAAAATCCAAAAGTTTAGAGGGTCAGATCCTCACCTGCAGTAGTTTAATGTAATTCCATTAAAATCAAAGGAGCAGTTCTCATTTATCACAGTGAAGGTCCTCATGCAGAAAGGATTTTTTAACTGCCAGCATCCTCACTGAGCATGAGGGAAAGAAATCCATGGTAATTTGGGGAGAATATTTAGCCAGTCTACTTTAAAGGTTCTCCCATTTCAGTTGTGCCTAGGGATTCCTATCAGAGAAAAAGATACTGATAAAGGGGATGGTTTGGCACAAGTTTAATTCAACATTGACTTAAGCTGTCAGGGCTAAGTAGATCAAGAAGAACAGCACTCAAATTATGACAGCTTCAAGGCTTTGTAGATAAGAAAGAGAATCTAATTTTAATTGTGATCTTCACTGAATTTTGAAAAGATCATATTCTTTCATCAGTGCATAGAAGGACAAGAAGCATATACATGAACTCTTCCACCTTAAAGGTAGGAGCAAACCTGTCTTTTGTTTTAGCCCAAAGCCTGCGAAGGCCAATGTAACTTTTGTTCCTTTTCCTGGAATTATATGGTACGATATTATTGTTGCAAAGTTATTACTATACTGCCAATGTTGTTGCTATACTGCAAGGACAGTAAAGCAGACTTTGCTAAAAGCAAATATTTTCTTCAGTTGACTCAAGACATGCTTACCTCCCAGTTTAGAGGTACCTCCTTCACCCAACAAGATTTTAAAAAATTAAGCTACTTTTAAAATATCTGTCTCAGGCTTTGTCTAAAGTTAAAATCTTTTAAACCAGAGGTTTAGTAAGTTTAGTGGTTATAATGCTAGTATTATGTTCCCTGCTTCTATGAGGAATTTATGGAGAAATAGTTTACAAGCAGGCATCCTGCATTTAAAAATGACCTTGTTTTGCAGGCTTATATAACTCGTTTTAGATACAGTTGCTGTCTCTACCTAAGATCCTTATCGTTGTCAAGGAAATGAGAATTTCTCAGGTCTATTATCACTCTTAATTCCGTTAGAGGTACTCAAGTACCATGAATGTAAACCCTTGTTGTCTGTTGCCTGCCTCTTCTAGGACCTCATCATTCTTAGATGGGAATGGTATGGATGGGAGACCTGTCTGCTGGGGTGCTTGGTATCAACAAAGGCTGAGAAACTCCACTTGAAATAGAGGACTATTGTTCAACTTTTCGACAAATATACCTGGGTGAAGGTCGCCTGTGCAGGAAAGAATCTATGGAGCATGCATGGAAAGGTGTTCAGAAAACAGATGGTTCACTTTTATTGTTTCCCTCTTTCTTGTTTTTCACTTTTGAAATTGAAGTCCTACCAGGCCTGCACAATTTTACAGTGATTAGAGAAATAGCAAAGTAGTGAATTGCCACAGCCAAATGAAAGGATTTTTAATAGGAGAAAGGAACAGGCGTTTTTTTAAGTCAGATTGCCTTAAACTCTGCTAGCATGTAATTTTTTTTTCAGTGGCTAATTAACTTCAGATAAAAGAGATTGTAAAGTCTTTAATATCAATTTCAGTTCTTCATGAAGATGCACGAACTCAAACATCCTTGATGCATTCTTTATCAAGCCATAGGAAGTGTGAAAGACTGAACTCTTGATCTTTCAAATAGATCTAAAGTAAAAGTGAAAGAAAACCAAGAAGGTTTTATCTTTATTCTCTTCATCTGTCATTGACCCAGCAGCTGTAATTTAGCCACCAAACTGATGGGGAAGACAAGCTTCATACCAAATATATATGTTCTCTCATGTCAGTTACAATGAAAGGAATATTCGGTGTAGAGGTTTTAATTTCTTTTAATTTCCCAAGGTTTCAAACTGATCTGTGCAGCTCTAAGTATACTTAGAACCAAATTTGCAAAACCTCAAGCAAAAGTCTGATTGAGTTTATAAATCTGCTCTTAATGAGGAGACTTAAGGTTGGATTATTCAGATTGTTTTGAAAGTCAAGGTGATTAAAAATTTCTCTTAAAGAAGAAGGCTACTTTAGCATCTTCTTAATGAAGACCCTGACTTTGAAAAAGCCTGTTTAGGGAGATGGTAAAAGTCAGAAACCAAAGTATCTTTCTTTAATAAAAACAATTCTTCATTTCAAAAGTGCAGGGTAGCCTGGGAGAATGAAGTCAAGCCCAGGACCCCTTCTTTTTGTGCTGAGCTATGGTGCTCACAGATGCTGGGTGAAGGTTTGTGGGGACACTGCTCCCAGTGGGGTGGGAATCAAGTGGGTAAGAACTGCTCTTTCTGGCTCTACCTGGGGCGAGGGCAAGGTGTGGCTTAGCCAGTTTGGTGGGTTGCCAACCTGGTCATCAGCAGGAGTTTGCACTGGTCCTGCCTCCATGCCTTGAGCTTTCCCTACCATGCATGGGAGTGGTATGGTGCTCACCCAGATCATCCCCCATATGACCCCCCAGGTGTGGGGGTGTTTGTGACAAGCGTTTCTTCCCTTTCCACTTTGGTTTTTTTTCCTCCTGTCAGCCACTGAAGGCAAGGTTCAGTCCTCTGTGTCAGTACAGAATGATGACAAACCCCAGCAAGGCCTAAGGGGATTGTTCTGCAGATATATCCAAATCCAAGGTCTGCAGAACAGTTTGTCTTTCCCACTCGTGATTCCCATAGTGGGAGGAAGTGTGTTTAGAAAAGGAGTTTCACCTTTTGAGGGTGCTGTTTTCTACGTGCGGTGTGCTAACTGTATCTCTTGTGCAGAGGGTTAGAGGGGCTCTGGCATTGTGAGAACAAAGCCTAAAGACCTCCTCTAAAACATGTGCAGCTTGCTAATAACCACTTTTAAAGAGAGGACATTGCTTTTATATCCTGTTTTCTAAGACTGTCTCCAGAGGAAAACTGCATTTACTTCAGTGTCTCGAATGAGGATGAAGGGCTCAGAGTATCCAAATTCCTGGCCACTCGTTAGAACTAAAGGTCTTGGTGTCAGACATCATATCCTAATGGAGTATGAATTAATCATCTGGCTGGGAAAGTCTGGCTTTAGAAATATGTGACATACTGAAGTGCTTCCACTTTTGCTCATCAAATTCAGCATGAAGATCAATTTGTGCATCTGCAACCTCTTCAAAAGTAGCTGACAACAGAATGGCTTGTTTGCTCAGAGACAAACTTTTGTGGCGTTTTACATAGTGTGGAGTATCTGAGTTCACCTTCCTGTCTTGTTTTTGCAGTTATGCTAGGAAAAAGGGGTTGGGGAAACAACAGAAAACCTTGAGGCAGACTAGGATAAAAAAAAAACCACTCTGTGACAGAATTTTAGGATTGAAATAAGCTGTGTTTTATGTCATCCCCTTATGCACCCATCTGTCTAAACTATTTTTGCTCACCTGAGACCTGTCAGTGTTGGGAACGTCTGCTAAGATGTTACACTGCTGGTGATGGGTGTGACATTCAGCAAAGCAGGTCAAAATTTTATATATATAGGGAAATGCAATATGTTTTCCCTAATAATCTCTATCTACCGTTAAAGAACACTAAAGTTCACACAAGGATTTCCAGTTGGCTGGTTTTGAATTAAATTATCAAAGACCTTACATTTCTCTTCAGTCCTTGAGCACATTTGCACTTGCTCTCCCATGCTTAATGTACTTGTTATAAAAGTGAAAAGGTACTGTCTTTTCTTAGACTTGTGAGTATAGCTGAGAAAAAGGGGGAGAACCCAACAGACAAGATCTTTCAAACTGCAGAAACTGAAAAAATTCTTCCTTGTTTTTTTTTCTCCCAATTATGTCAGTTGGCTACAAAAACATGTCAACTTCTCCCACGTATCTTGCCAGAGGCCTTATGACAGCTAAAACAATGCTGTTGCTGTTTAAATGGATGCAATGTTTTCAACTGTTGAGAACAAATAGTATTCATCATCCCACTAATATTGATAGAATCCATAGAAGAGACCACTGGTTTACCAATCAACTTCTTATTTTACAAGCCTGTCTCAAAACAGCCCCAACACCACTGTCCACTTTCAATATAATCTTGTTCTAGCCTGCTGACAACATTTAAGACTTAGTTTTCTGCCAAATTGGAGAAAACACAGACTGGTAAATATGGAATAAATGGGATTTTGAACAGTCCAAATGTAATGATTTTCACTAGATGATGAGAAAGAGTTTGCCTATTATTAAACAAATTTTGGACAGATTTGCTAATCACATCTTGCATTGCTGCAGACTGGGTCTGCAAGTTGTGTCACCACAGAGCCTCAGACACCCTTGTCTCTGCTGGGAGAGGATAAACACACAGTGAGGTTTCCTTAGCATTTCAGTGCCACTGCACCATCCTAAGCACGTTTCTCATGACCTAAGGCTAATGTCAGCATTTCCAGTGAGGAACAAGAAGGCTTTTATGCACAGAAGGCAGAGTATACTCATGTACCTAACGCACAGGCTCACTCTAGAAAAGACTTGAACAAAGTATTCATTAATAAGGTGTAATAAAAGAAGAGTGGTGACACAGTGGGTGACTAGTTGCACGGTTTCTGATATTTCTAAAGTGATTAAATGTAAATAATCAAACCATGAGAACATTTTTGCTGCTCAACAGATGTCTTAGTAGCACTTGGCACCATCGTGTCAGCTTTGCAGGGACAGCTGGTGACACATTAGTTAGAGGATAAGGTAATGGGTTCACAGAGCACATCAGCAACAGATCAGTATTTCAAGCAAAACTGAACTAATGGAAAAAGAATCTTTAGGACACTTCTGGGCAAAAGAAACCAAGGGGAAAATATTAAGAGAAGAAGAATAATTGTATTATCCTACTGAACTGTGGTTTGTGATGTTGCAGCGTGGAATTGAAGCTGGTGCCAATTCTCTTCTTGTCTCTTAGAAGAGATTTCTAAGCATTTGAGAAGAGTTGATTCAAACTGATGTGAAAAAGTTGACTTTTTCCTTTTTTGGAAGTTGTTGATGTTCTGAAAACAGGTCCCAGTAGTGTTTAAAATTTCCTGCCTTTTTTTTTTTTTTTTGCTTTGTTTTGTTTTGTTTTGTTTTGTTGTTTTTAGTCCTCTGTTTGAAAAAAGGTGTGTCTCACTTTACTACTCCATAGAAAAATTACCTTTTAACCTTGAGGCATAGATATTAGTTTTATTTCATTTTATCCTATTCAGCTGCAAAGCAAGTAGAGTGAATCAAAGCTGTTGGTTTAGATGTTTTATAATTTGTTGGCTTCTATTTAAAGCCAATAACCCTAACACCTCCATAACACTTTGTGGCTGTGCTAGTTCTCAAAGAAATAACACACTCATGCAGCTTTCATTGATCTTTGGGAAGGCTGCAACGCTATTCTGTTAATTTTAAAAGCTTTTAAAAGTTTCAATTAAGCAGTGTGGGTTTTGTGCTATCAAATTATTCCTTAACCTTATTGAAACAGATAACAGAGCCCTTTCTGCCAGTTGCCATTCCTCTGCGGTGTTGAGGTGCACCAGTCTGAAATGGCTCATAGGAGGCTGCTCAGCTACGAATGTGTGAAATGGATGCAGTGATCCAGCAGTGTATCTGGGGAGCTGGCTCTGCTACAGGGCTTTGCATTCAGCCACTGTGGGAGAAAACCGCTTCTGGATGCAATTATCCCGGCACTGTGTGAAGCCTCGGCACTCAGACAGTCCTGCTCCTACAGGAGTCACAGTCTCTGGAGGTTTAAATCAGTGTAGTACCGTGCTACGCTGATTCACAACAAGGGTGTCGCTCCTCACGAGCCTGGCAAGGGTAGTGCTTGGCTTCCTGGAGCACAGCAGCCTTGGAAGGAGGCGGTCTGCTCTCAGCTCTCCAGGAATGGAGCTGTTCCTTCAGTGGATGGGAACAGTTAAGCTCACTTGCACAAAACATATGTTGCTTGCATAAGATACGTTTTGGGTGAAAACTCTGCTTTTAATTATAGACGGTTGCATAAAATGTCAGTGATTAAAGCACAGATTTAGCAGTATTCTTGGCCTGAAGGATACCAGCCAGAAAGCATGTTTCTCCTCCTGTTTACTCCTCTTGGAGCAGAATTTTTCCAACTTTATGAAAGTTTTCTATTCAAGTGAAAAAAAAAAAATCAACCAAAGAGGGAAGTAGCATTTCCTCATCTATTCTGTCTCTCAAGTTTTCTCAACAGTGAAATTTTTCAGGAGCTGAGCAGGGTGGTTTTGAAACAGGGAAGATTAGAGATCTAATATCTCATTTCAAAGCAAGAAGTCTAAAAGTCAGGTTTATGTTGTCTGAGGCAATCTCAGCCTTTGGTTTCCTTTTGCCCACAGGCTGATGGGGAATGCCCATCCTTTAAAATCACCAGTTGCCTCTGATAAGTAAAATTCCTTCAGTAATTCTCCAGAGTCTGAGATAATTATATCCAAGGCAAAACTGGCAGGGTTTGAAATGTGATCAGATATATACCCAGCTGAGCAGGATCCACTTAAGTATTTGTTCTGACTTAGCCATTGTCATTCCAAAAATACTGCCATGGAGGAAAATATAAACATGATCCCTTCTTTTTTAGGATTGTTACCATCTGTATCATAGTTACCAAATGTTTCTTGCTTAACTTGCATTTAAAATTAACCGAGTCTATGCATCGCCTGCCTTTACTGTAATCATAATATAGTAATCACAGCTCTGTTCACAGAATGTGGTCTACTTCGATAAGCATTTTGCTTTAGCTTTGAGTAATGTTTTTTGACAAGTGCTATTTTTGCCACTTCTTCTATAAATATATAGGTTATTATTATTCTGCTGTAGTGATTCACTTCTGCACTCATTTCTCTGGAAGTACATTGAATTACACCAGCTGAGATTATGGCCTCTACTGTGCTTTTCAGAATGTTTTCTTTTAGTCTCCTCTATTTTTAGGTCAATTACTGACTCCAAATCACATTACATGACTGAAGATAGCACCTGTCTTTTTATTTATATCCTCATATTTTCTGAGTTCCTGTTGCTGCTTTTTTTGACCTCCCTTCTCCATGTAACTGCTTCTCATTATGCTATTTCCTGACTTAACCTAGATTACACAATATCTGTGTAGATTCAATAATCCCTTTGAAAGAACTAATCGAGCAGGAAATGCTAACGGGAGACCTGTGGGTTAACCCCAACAAAGGCAAAATCCTCAAGCACATAAGGAGGATACTTTCCTTTTTAAATGAGGTGATTAATGGTAAGATCCTATTTTACTCTGAATGCTGTGCGAGAATTACTTTGGCAACCTTTGTTGAGAGCAAAATCATGTTTTAAGGAGTACTTCCTGGAAAGCCAGGTTCTGGCTGATTCTAAGAAGGATCCTTATAACGAGGAGGGAACACAAAAGGCTGCCTTCCCTCCCTAGCCTCCAGTTTCTGCATTTCTTGAAAAGTGTGACAGAAGTCATTTGATTCCCAAGGTGGTTGCCAGCTAAGTGTTGCCAAATGTTGGGGAAGTGGGGAAGAGCCACGCATGTGGCTCTGGTCTCTGTCTGCAGTCAGACTGGCTGCTTCTGACAAATGTGGAAAGTGAACCAAAGCAGCAACCATCTGACCCTCAAAGAGCACTCACTTAGAGTTACCAAGTTTGTACTGTCAAATGTAATGGCCAGGAGCCAAGGCTCTTCTGTGTGAAGTGCCCAATTAATAGCTGGATGAGTATTTGGAGGTCTTGGCATATAGTTAGGCTTTGTTATCATCTGACCTTTTCTAATCTAATTTGTTATATGTCATACATAACTTTCTTTGTGTAATGTATTTTTTGTCTTTAATAATTATACTTTATCCTTAAAAATAAGCACTACTGATATATTTATGGCAGTGCAAAACTAGAATTACTCACAAGTGTGGCAGATTTTGAGCATATTTCCAGTATGATTTATAGAGATAACTTCATGTGCCCAAAGAAACTGAAATTTCAAGAAAGGACAGCTCTTCCCAAAAATCTGCTCTTGCACTAGGGTGGGCTGCAGTTTGATTTAGGTAATTTCAGGCTATTCAAGCATCAAAGTTCTCCATATCAGTATTCAATCTATATTTTACCATGATCAAAATAAGGCTATCAGTTTCTTGTGCTCTATCTTTGATTCTGCATCACTTTACCTATAAAGTGCCTTTCCTGTGGGCTTCAAGCTGAAATTTAAGCTGTGCCAGACTTAGCATAACTTCTTGGATCCCACAATGAAATGGCCTTTTTCCCTGAGAGGAAAACGGGAACAAAACAGTATGTAGTAGGTGAAAATTTTATCAGTAATAGGTGAAGTCTTTTTCCCAAATATGACACTGAATTTGACACGTTAGGAACATTGACTGCAATTGCCTATTTCGCAACAACATAAAGCAGTTACAATGTTGGTTGTGAAGACGTGTCTAAGATTACATATTATGAGTAAGGCTGGAGTGAGTTATGTGGCAAGAGTTAACAGTTCAGTATGAGCTTCTGAAGAAGTGCGCTGCTCTCATTTTCCAGTCAGTTTGAACTAAAACAGCACCTGAAGAACATTTATGGTTATGGTGTTTTGAGCTCCCATCTCTGCTGTTGCTGGTACTGCTGTTAATTTCTTACTTGGGTTTCTTTTCATTTAGTACTGATTCTTGACCCTGGCAGACTGACTCACTGTAAATTTACTGAGAAAGAATTCTTTCTTTGTCCTCAGCAAATCTGAATAATTAATTTTTATTTTAATCATTATGCTCCTTAGCCGACAGCCTCTTCGTGAAAGAAAGAAAGAAAGGGACATGTTTAATTAAAACAAGAAAGTGCTGAAGTTAAACAACATGTCAGTCACTCTGATAGTTGAATAACATGCTATTTTTTCAGGGTTACACTCTTGCCTTCTCAGCACTATTTACTGTATTGCTAATGCTTCCAAAGCTTCTTTTTGCAGCAACAATCTGCCAAAAGCTGAATAATTTGCAATTAGCAGAGAGGAGGCTTTGTGTTTGCACCTTGAAAATATCGGTAATAACTCCCTGGCCTGGGAAGTGCCAGGATTGGAGGCCAAGAGGATGCCCAGAGCAGGGGTCAGTGGTGTGCCCTGGGCAGCCACCTTCCCCACACAGGTGTTCCCAGTGCAGGAGACTCTGAAATCTCCAGTTCAGCGAGGTGGTGCATTATCAGCACCTCATTAGCTGCTGTCCTGCAGGGACCCTGCAGTAATTGTGTGGGTGTTATGACCAGTGCCAAACACGAGGTAGTTTGTAGTTGCTTCGGGCTGAGTGAACAAGGTGCATGTGGGGGAATTCACTGTGCTGTTTATGAATGAGCATATTTTTTCTTCCTGCTTGGCATTTCCTTGGTCTAACATTTTGGCCTTCGTGACTAAGATGCTCCAAAACATTGTGGTCTTTATCGAAGATCTAACAAGCACCAATTTAATCTGTACTGGCTCTTCATGCTCAGTCTCAGATTTATCTAAATCTCTTCAAAAGACACAAGGAAAGATGTTTCACATCCCAGGATGTCTGCTTCAAGAGCAAAACCCAAAGTGGATAAAGAAAGCATTAAAGGGGTTAAGTTAAGCATTAAGTTACATGGTTTAAAAGTTTCAACACTAATTTGAATATTTATGCACTTTTAAAAAAACAGCAAACCCCCCACCCAAAAAACCAAACCAACCAAAAAAACCCAAACAAACAAACAAACAAACAAACAAAAAAACCACACACAAAAAAACCAAACCAAAAACAACCCTCCACAAGATATGTGCATAGAAATGGTGTTTAAAATGTCTGTCCTGAGTAAACATGTTTCCAGGCCTGGCTTCATGTGAATAAAGCATTCTGGCTTTCTTTTAGACAAGTCACTTGATTTGTTGGAAAATAATCTAAACACTCCTTTTCAGTGCTTAGTATACATGTGTTTATATTTCCAGCATGGATAACTGTATAGAGCTCATCACTCTGATCACAGAAATTACCCAAACTGGAAGCTGATCACTTCGGGCAGGTCCCTCTGCTTATATAGCAGCATCCTGTTTTCAGGATGGCATCCTCCCAACCAGCAACGGTAGTTCAGTGTGCTTGCTCCAATTTGGGGACAAAAAGCAGTATGTAGAAAATTCTCACTGGTGCGAACATTAGATCTTTTCTTCTAACTGACTGGGTAGTTAGAATGGCTGCAAATCCATCTGTGCCAGGGTAACTGGATTGGGATAGAAGGGCACTTGCCTAGGGCAGAAGTGCAGGGTGCATAATGATCTGTGCCAGTGGCTGGAGAGGACCTGTTTGGGATAGACATTAACATGATGGATGGGTTGAAAGAATACTGAGAACCTTCAGGATTCCAAATCAGGAAACCCAATTACTGCCTGATGTGGGCGAACTTAATAAAAAAATAATGATGCCAGTGAAACTGTAGCTCTTCTTCACAGCACTCCATCAGAACTGCAAGAACAGATCTTAAAAGGAACAGAGGGAAGGATCAGTGTAATAAACTTTAGTGCACATTTCATTAGGCTTGAGCCAGAAAAAGCAGCAGGACATGCTGTAGCAGTGATTCCGTTTCAGAATGGCAACAAGGGTGCTAGGAGCTGTGTTCCCATCTTGTACCAGTAGAAACTCTCCTATTGCACAAGTAAGGCAATAAAACCCATAACCATTAGTCTCTTGTCCAAATCTCTCTTCTGACCCTAAGCAGACTTCTGAAACAACCGTGGAGAAAGCCTTCTCTATATGACCAGCCCAGATTTTTCCAAGATCCGAGAGAATGCAGAGGAAGAAGACTCTGAAGAGATCCTTTGGCCAAAGTGGATTTATCTCCCAAGTGGGAGAAAAAGACAGGCTTCAGACCAAAATTCCTCCTCTTCTGAAGGTGATACCTAAGTGACAGATAGGCCATGCCTTGTTTTTTCCATTGACTGGAGGGAGACTACAGGAGAGTGACTTATTATTATAAATGTCTTTGCTTTAGATGTCTAGGATTGGGTGAGACCAGCCTACTTGAGGAGTACCCAATAAATATGCTCAGTGAAGCCTCCTCTCTAATACCAGAGTGAAAAGCCCACTATACATGCCTTGGTAGATATATGTTGGACGGGTGCTTCTGCAAAGTCTGTAGGAAGAATCCTAATGAGTTTCTAAAAACTGGACCTGATACCTTTTGCTGTTCGGTTTCAATGCCTAAATTTTCCAGTTATTTTACACTCCTAAAAACACAGTGAAAGAAATGGTGCAGTCATATGGTTCTTATCCACAATCAAGGGTAGCTGAAGGAAACTAATTTGTGTTTGTTTGAATGCATTGGATCGTTCCTAAAAAGACAAAATTCACAATAAATTTCCTGATATCCTATACATCAACATTTATTTTGCACTAATTTTTTTCAGTGAAAACAGGCTTTATCAGTCCCTGTCATGCCTCTGTCTTAATTTGTAATGATGTTTTCCAAGGCACCATAATCTGAATAAATGGATGAAATGTCCCTGTGTACCTCAAAAGCAAATAATTTTATCTTTTCATTGCAATATAGGTGCTCTAGAGCATCCATCCACATCAAATTAAGGTCCTGGGTTGTAAAACTGACTTTACCATCTGCTTTGGGCATGGAGTTCAACCAAAAGCCTTCAGAGGCTACCCCCATCAAAGAGTAGAATTTGTCTTCTAATACAGAAACTTGGCTCCCAGACTGGCACATCAGATGAAAGCACAGGAATCAAAGCCAGTTTGGCATCCAAACATATTAACCGGAAGGAATAGATTGAAGAATACAAGAGCATATTTCTCTAAGGCTAACACGTGCTCTGATTTGTATCTTGCATTTATCACTTATCTCAGTGAGACTTCACAAGCAAGGTATGTGCAAAGACAGAATTTGTTGCTTTGCATTTCGAGCTGTACTTTTGATTCAGTTGGTGAGAAAGTGAGAAAACAATTAAGGAAGCAGTTGTTTGGGCTGGTGAAAAAGAACAAAGAAAATTATGGTGACAAACTAAATGCTCACATATGAGCAAGGACAGATAGTCTCACCTGAATGTTCTTAAAGAGCAGGCAGAGATAATTACAGAGGCATTATCAATCATTTTTGACACCTCATTAAGAGCGGATGAATTGCCAGTGGACTGAAGGGCAGGAGAGCCAAAGAACAGCCAATAGTTAAGTAGGTAATAAACAGGAGAGACAGATGTGGACCTTTGAGGCAAGCTTCAATACCCAAAGAAACTATAAAAGGGTTTATTCCTATTGCTATGGCTTCCAAATGTACAGGTTTCTATGCCTGTGGGAGGAAATACTCTTGGGTCCAAAGAGAGGCAATCAGATGGGCAAGAATATGTCGAGCTAGGAGTTGCTGACTGAGAAGTAAGACAACTCCTACTCTCCCCCCAGCCATTCCTCATATGTCAGCACCAAACATTACATTTTATATTTAGAATATATTTGGACAAAATGCTGAACAAAGAAACAGTTATGATCAATAGAAGAGTCCAAGTAAAGGATTAGACACATGGTTGCTCAGTGATGGTTAACCTAATTTAGGCAATCCTTGTATTGGGGAGTGATTTTGAATACTAGGACTGGATTTAGTTTAGTAGACAGAAGCATGCAAGCATAGAGGCTAAAGGTACAAGAATGGGCAGCCATGTTTTGGCAGAAGTAAATTAAACCATGCCCTGAATCTTCATTTTTCTTTCAAACAAATCCCAGGCTGAGTTGCTCGCATAATTTTGGAGCCCTTGAATAACATTCCAATATTTCTTTCCACTATGGGGTAAATTGTTTTGCCCCATTGATTTAAGACAGCTCTTTTGGGGATTTCTTTGTTAGGATATGTATGAATGTCCATTAAGAAAGAACAGCAACAGAACCATTAATAAACTGGGGCAGATGTTAAATTAATATAAAGGCAATGATGCTATGCTGATATATGCAAACTAAAGATCTGTCCTACTGAATACTCACAGAAGTCACTTGCCAAACCATATTATCTATGCTTCATTGCCTTATTTTCTGCATGCCTGAGAAAAACCAAAGAAAATTAGTTCCTTCTTATACCACTCACAGCCAGGAAAGGATCTGTTATCATCAGTCATGAAAACACTTGAAATATGGATGCAGTGTCTTCATTGCCACGGTCCTCCATGTCTAGCTTATTACCTTGCTTTAGAGGACATAGTGTTTTTTTACTGTGCATGGGTTTCAGACATTTTTGTCAGCAGAGCAGGGTGGGGTGGTGAAGGGGAGAATGTGTTTTACTGCAATCTCATCTTTGATTTATAATTTTTTTTTACTTCATTTATTTTCAGGTACTTGAGTTTTCTACGTATGTCTCACTATTATGCATAGACCATTAATCTATTCTGAGATCTCCAACTTTTAACTTTTGGTCATTCATAGCATTTTCAGTCACCTTTTGTAGCTATTGTAGTCTTTGAACTGCATATTACTAGAATTTTTTAGAAATATCAGGATATGACATTGGCAAGTGCTAAGTGACCCTCGTTCCTTTTTCCAGAAGCCAGCAGAAGACCAGGTCTGTGATAAGTGAGATCTCACTCTTAGTTAGGACTGTTTTAAGCCTTTATTTCATTACAATTGTAGCTACTGTTTTCATTTTGTATCTAGGATGGGCATTAAACTAAAAAGTGCAGCTGCTTTCAATTACAATCTAATGTTCTGTTTCAAGATAGCTTTCATTTTTTGTGGCATCACTTAGTTGCCCTGCCCCCTTCCCCTCTGTCTTCTGCACTCAGAGCTTTTAACCACTTGGGAGTTGTGCAGGGACAGGAATTAACAGATGTCATTTGCCTCTGCTTCAGGTAGCAAGACCAATTCCACTTACTGAAAAAATGATGTTCTTACAAGCCAACTAAAAACTTCTGTCTGTGGGGAAATGCTGGAAGAAGTTGCTGAAATGAATGGGATGCTGTTAGGGAGGTACCACAGATTTTGTCGGCCTAGTCCTCCCTTCTCCTTCTGTATCTCTCAGTCTGGGGTTGGGGTTGCCTTAAGAGAGGGGGACATTTGCTGGTGAGATGGAGGAAGGGCAGCAGACACAGACTGCACCTGCAAAGATAACATTACTGCATGGAGAGGAAGGGTATCCCAGCCCCACGAAGTCAGTACTAGCAGGAGTCATGAAGACCCAAGTTAGGAGGGAGAGACAAGGACCCTGGGCTCTCTGACACAAACTTGGCAGACACTGAAGGGTTCCTATGATGCCCTTTCTAATGCCATGGTTAGGCTGAGCTTGCCACAAGTGTGGGCAGATTGAGCATCCTTGGGGTGAGACACCACTACAAAGGCAGCTGGAGAACAACACAGATCCTGGGAATCACTATAAGTGAGTGTGCCTTCATGGAAAGCAGGAGACAGGCTTTCCCAACCTTCCTCTAGTGAATATGAATTGTGTCTGTGCTTGTTTGATGATGGGGTTTTGTTAGCCTCCATCAAAATGAATAGAGAGAAAGGAAGAGCAACATGTGAAAGGCACGTTGGTTCATCGGGTGGTCATCCAGGATGCAGAGGTGAAGAACTATCAGCAAGGACAGTGGGGGTGGTAGCCTCACTCTGCTCATTCTTCATTGTTTCCTCAAATTAGCTAGAAATCTTTCCTCTTTGTTGACAGGAATTTCAAAGAGAGAGCAGCCTGCTCCCATGCAAAGTAGCCACATGGGCAAACAGGCACTCTTTTGGCAGATGAGGAGGTTTTCCTCTTACTTAGCAGGTGAAAAATGGAATCTGATGTATAAAACACCTCTTGTAATTAATCAACTGGCTTGTTTATGCCTCCTAATCTCAAATTTGAAAGCTGTCTGGAAACCCGAAGTACCTTGAGGATAAAATAATGGGCATTAAGCTTATTTTCTAGCAAATGAAACTTTGGGAGTCTGCCAGCAGTAGTCAGGCTTATTGGACCATACCTAATCGAAGCAGGGAAAGGCATGAGCTGAAGTCTTTGACTACCCGAAAGTTGAGAGAGTGATGAGCGAGAGTGACCTCTCTCAAGATGTGAGATAAATAATAAATGGCCAGAAAAAGAGGTAAAGGGCTAAAAATAAAGTCCAGCTACACTGTGAGCCCTAGTAGCAGTGGTGAGGATCATTTCACACTTCAGCCTCTTCTCCACTTCATTGCAGGGAAAAATGTGGCCACAGAGCACCTCACTAAGCAGGTTTTTTGCCCTTTGCTGTTCAACTCCAAGCTCTCTGTAATGAATGAATCAGCATTCTAGTAGAGCTGGGAGGGGAATTTGCACACCTTGGCTGGGAGCCATATGACCCTAAGGAGGGTGGTTGGCCCCTCACTTCCACACTGGGAAATTCCACTGACTTTGAGGAAGCAGTTGCCAGGCAAGGGCTATGGTATTAGGAGGTGAAAATGTATTTGTAGGGTCTCCTTTTTAGAAGGAAAAAAGAGGTGTCTTCAGTGAGAAATAGTCTGAAGAAGGTGTTGAAGGGGTTTATTTGACTCATGCTAACAAACTCTTCGATGAAAGAAATTGGTTTTAAATGGAGGAGCTGAACACACAGTCCAGCTGACATGAGAGAAACCACAGGCGAGGGGTACGTCTGTAGAAAAAGGTGGGACTTTATGAAGCCTTGTGGTGGAAAGAGAGAGATGTGGGGGCAGGCTGCTGAATCCTCTGACTGCTGCCTCCAAGCTCTTACCTCAGTGTGAATGGACACACACATATAGTCACATTAAAGGAATTTACCGAATTTGACCAATACAGAGAACACATTTTCCAGATTAAAGCAGGTGACTTTGGTGACTGAGGCAAAGGGGACAGAAATGTTGGTTCTTTCCAAACCCCAGGGTCCAAAGCTGGGCTAAGAAATGAAGAGCTTATCTCAAATTGCAAAGGAAGGAGTGACTTAAAAGGGAAGAAAGAGAAAATCACAGAATTTTTAGGGTTGGAAGAGACCTGTGGAGATCATCTAGTCCAACCCCCAGGAAAGAAAACGATCTGCACAAAGCTATTGCTTTTAAAAGGGAGTAATAAGATGGAGCTGTCTCCCTTGCTATGCGCTGAGTAACAGCTCTGAAGGTACCTTCAGTCAAGGAGCAGGGGGAAGCAGATTAGATTCATCAGAGAACTGAGACTGAGCAGCAAGGAGCTATGACAGGAACTGCAAAAAGGGAACAAGTCAGAGGCAACACACAGAGACAACGGTCTCTTCACAAATCCTCCTTCATATGAGAATTTCCTGTGAGTGGCTGTCAGGAAATAAAAACAGGCAGGAGAATGTTGAGTACAATCATGCTGGGGATGTCAGAGCAATGGTACTGCAAAACTTGGGGAGCAGAGAAGAACACTGAGCGCAAATGGCAGAGCAGGGCTTTGGGAACATGGACTCAGAGTAAAACAATTCCAGCACAAAGGGAAGCAGTCTTGCAGATGCACAAGGAGCATCTTGGCTCCAGCAAATGCATTTGGGAATAAACACAAATGGTAAAGGCCATTCTCCTTGGTTGCATTAGCAATCTCCACAGTTCACAAGAGTGCAGTTTTGATTAGTCAGTTGTGCTTGCATCTAACAAGGCCCAGTCCAATATCCACTTCCACTGGAACAGATCCTGCACGCCACTGCTGGTTTGCCTGTGTGTACCCTCCTCTGCCTGCTGACTGGGTCTCACTTTACAGAGTGTGGGTTGAGACATACTGTGCTTGCCACACATATTTGTCCCATTTTATTTGATGCCACCACCAGGATGCTTCCCTCTGCTAGTACTACTGAAGGCTTTGTTTCACTACAGAAATAATGCCTCTCCTTGGGTTCTTTCCATCACACACCTTCTGTGTCTGGTTTCTGAAGATGTTTTTAAGCACAGTGCTCACTCCGCATGTTCTGGCCTATGTGACATGTGAGAATGGAAAAAGGATGTTTACTACTGACTCTTAATTTGGTTTTAGACAAGAGGTGAAAGCAAGAACCACAATGAAAGGCAGAAGATGTATATTGGAAACATAAAAATATTTGGTTTAGGCCATGTGTTGCATGCATGAGGAATCTAAGGTCCTCGTTCATGTAAAACTTCATGGCCGTCTGGGTTTTTTGAAGTTGCTCAAAGAACTGCTTCTGATGTCACCTATAGTGCCATTTTTTTACATGGCCACTTGTTTGTTAGCCCATTTGAAGCACTGTTGGCAGTTTAAGAGGCTTTCTGGGCAGTTTCTCATTTATTTGAATTGTGTAAATCTACAAGTCAGAGGCTTCTCTTTGGTATCAGATTATTCTCTGTTAGTCTACTGCAAATTGCCCTCCCCTTTTCCATCACATTGTAACTACAGTCTTCCATTTGCAGGGAAATAATCTCACACAAGTAAAATTCTATCCAACTCCCAAAAAATGCCAGGAATCTTGAACTAATCTTTGCTTCTGTTATACTGCTTCAGTCCATCTCTTACAGAGACCATATTTTTCCCAGTGAATGAAATAATGAGATGCTTTCAAGACACTTGATTAGTTTTATAGCTTTCAAAACCAGCACTGCATCCCACAGCACACAGGAAGGAAGTCCCAGAGCGCTGTGCAAATTTTCCAGTAATGTTGTTTTCACCTCCTAGCACTGAGCAGCAACAGGACCCAACCCATTGCTCCTTCTGCAGCCCTCTGCTAATGCCATTGCTGACAGTTTGGTTCTGGGAATGTGACAGCCCCACCCTAACTTCAGATTGTAGTTTATAATCAGAAGACACAGAAAAACTGCACCGCCATATTATCCATGTGACATTGGTGCAAAGTCCAAAACGACTTATTTTGGTTTGCCCTCAGCTGGTAAGTGAAATGAGCCTGTCACCTTTTGATATCAATGTTGGATTAATCCTTATTTGTTATGAGCAGGGAAAAAAGCTGAGAAATTACTTTCACTCATTTATGAGCGAAGTCCAAATATTGCTAACAAAGACTGGGTGATCAGAGCCTGGACTGCCTCCCTGCACTGCTTGCAATAAGTGCTCATCAGCCAGTGTGAATGTGCATTTTGTGCATGTGGAACACAATGAAATCACATCTGCTCCTTTTCATGTACACGACAAGTGTGACTGTGGCCCATCAGGGCCTTTTCCCAGTGCTGACAGGTGGCAGAAATTGAGTTGGTTGTAAGACCCTAAAAGTTAATGAAGGTAGACATCTGCAGCAGAGCAGTCTGTAGCTGAGCCACTTAGAAAACTCCCTGTGCAGCCAAGAAAGAGAGAAGACACTTCTGTGAAGCCTTAATTTAGATGTCTATTTTAGGGTGGGCTGAGTCACACTTTGATGCCCATTCAGTCCTGACCTCCCCTGGTCACCACTCAGCCCAGGTGACCTACATTTAGGTGAGTGACTCCCACTCCTGTTTTATTCAGGCAGATGAAGTGCCACTCCAGGAGAGCACTTTGGCTGGGTGATGTCTGCAGCGGTGCCGGCTCTGCCTTCCCTCTTGTAACCATGACTGCTTCAGAGGTTATTTTGGGGCACTCGGGAGCGGTTTCAATTTGCTCTCCCCAGTCGCAGGCAGTTTCCTCCATCTGGTCCTGAGGTCCATCAGCTACTGCTATTGGAAATGCAGTTTGCATCCCACTGCATCAATAAAGGTGAGTCAAGCACAGTAAGGGGCTCTAAAGGCTCATTTCATTGATGTTTGCTGTTATTGAGTACATACATAACTTTTCTGCCAGCTGGAGATGGCTGTAATAAGGCCAGTCTCAATAATATGGAAAGGGATCCTTCCAGGGAGAAAACACAATGGCTCACACCTCTTTCACAAATTGTTCCTTACTTGCAAGTTTCAGAAAAAAAAGTTCTGTTTGCAGGATGTTTTCCTACTGTTTCTTTCCTGCCTGGAGGGAACCTGGGGACAGACACAGACAGCTCTTCTCACTTCAGAAAATGAAGACTCTGATAACCATTCAACCTGCAACAAAAAGGATGAGTATGACCAGCGTTGCTAGAGCACAGACAGCCCCACAGGTGGGGGTAAACCCTATAGGCATTTAAACCAAAAACATAAGCACAAGCATAAAATTACCCTCACATGCTCATCCATTGGACATCTCCAAGAGACCTAAGTAGTAACAGGAGGGAAGATCTCAGAGTGACTCTTGTCTGTTTAATCAACTTAATACTTAAGGAGTTTTTCTTCTACCACAACAAGTGACCTCTGTCTGACTAAAACCTATTTTTCAAGGCATTTTCTCCTTAACAGAGACAAAGGCCAGAAACAGATCCATCATCCCGTTTTTAAAATTTCTTTCAAAGATTCATACCCCAATGTTAAAAAAATGGTGGATCTTCTTGTCCTACAATCCTTTCTGGCTTCCTAAATGTGAGCTTGATAACCCCTGTTCTTGTTTCTTGCTGAACTCTTCTCCCTAAATTAAATATTCACTGTGCCCTACCCTCCTTTTTTCCCCCTACTTCAGCTGCTATCAAGCCACTTCACAATAAATAGCTCAAACCCTCTACGAATAAACCATTTTCTCAAACTCATCAGGCTTCAAATCATCTCTGCACATTTTCATTTTCCAAAATGTTTTTCAAGATGCCTGCATCAGAGCTTCATGCAATATTTCAGTTCCAGTGAAATCACTTTCCTGCTCCTACTTGTTTATCTCATGTTTATGTAGCTGGGCATTACATTTGCTTGTATTGCCAGAGCATCACAGGGGGATTCTGCTTGCACTGTGGCGACTCTGAGACTGTTCTTGGCATTGCTGCTTCCCCAACTCTGCAGATACAGCCTACAGCCTGTGTAACTCACCCATATTAAAAAGCTTTATTTAATTACGCTCCCTACACCTAAACTCCCTACATCATTTCATACAGTTGTCATGTCCTTATCATAATTTCTATTCCAGCAGCACATGTGACATTCACAGATTTATTTTAAATCAACAGGAATGCTGCATTTAATTCCAGATCACTGATGAAATTGGTTGGTCAACACTGTTTCTAGTATATAGCACTGTGGAATGCCACTAGAAATATACTCATTCAGAGAAAATTTCATGTTAGCAACAGCTTTGCAATCTGCCATTTAGCAAGTTCTAAATTCATCTTATCCAAGCTTTATTGACACTAATTGCTCGTTTTTGCAACCTTGCCATGCAGTTGCTCATTTTTTAAAAGCCCAGATTATCCTGTGCCAGCAAATAGTACACATTAAACCATAGAAATCTTTTATGCCTACAAACAGCCAAACACATAATTCACAGTAAAATCAGGCTGTATTGACAAGATTTTTTTTTAACAGCATCATATTGACTGTCGTGAAATGGCATTCACACCTTTTACCTCTATTTAGATCTTCATTAATTAAATCTTGTTCATTTTTCTCTTATTTTGCAAGGGATATACATCAGGATAGAAAGGTGATTGCCCATATTAACCCATTTATCCTTCAAAGGATTGAAGCAATTGGCTGTATATTTTGATGCAAGTTACCCAGGTCTGATGATTTATAAACATTCTTCTTAAAGAGATGGTAGAATTTTTCTTACTTTCCAATGGACTGGAAAACATTTGAAGTGGCATAGGCTTATCACCTGCTTTTCTCCAAATACAGAATATAAATATCTATTGTCAATTTCTTTCTTTTTTTGTCTATTGTAGTTATGAACAGTCCTATTTTCACTTTGCAAAGGTGGTCTTTTATTACTTCATTTGCTTGTACTCTGACTCAAGAAGTCCTTCTTGTGCTAAACCTGGCAGACTGTTTTTTCTGTAATTTCTTTACCTTCCTTCATGTGTTTTCTACAGTGCTAAGTTCTAACTGGTAGCTGCAGTTTACCCCTCTCTAACACTGTTACAAAGCACCAGTCTGTGGCTTGCATTTACTTCTTTACTTACAGTAGGAGGGTTTAAAGCAGAGACCAATTTTACCTGTATAATAACAGCAACCCAGAGGGCATGAAAAGAAAATTAACACCATTTCCTCTGTCACAGTATGAAAGAAAAGAACATCTTAAACTTCTCCTGGTACCCCAATCTTTGACTTTGCTGGACCCCTAAGTCAGATAGAGCACCCAACACTAACTTACCCTTAAGAAGACCAATGGCCCAAGAGCAGGAGAATTCGGGCTTAATATAACACAAGTAGGGAACATTTCTGAGTTGAAACCATTTTCATGCTCTCTGCAGTCCTGAACTGCTGTAACTCTACTGAAGACATTGAGGTCAACATTTCAAGGTTTGTCTCCTCAGAAAATTAAAATATTGCAAGGATCCTGGAGCTTGGAGGCTTGAGCATTACTTTCTTGGAGTTAGGAGTTTATGTAGTGGCTGTTAGTTTTGGGTGATGACTCAGGTGTAGTGAGCTGTGCAGAGCAGCCATTATATTTAGTGGGATGGAGGGGCTGGCAATCAGGATCACAGAAGAACTCAGGTGGGGAGGGTCAGGAGGAATCTGGCTCTGGAAGCTTCCTGTGTAAAGCAAGGTAAGCTTCAGACCACATTGCTCGAGGGTTTATCCAGTTGGGTCTTGAAAATCCTCCCAGAGTGGGAACAGCCTCCCTGGGCAGGATGATTTGCTGCCTGACTGTCCTTGCAGTGAAAAACCTTCTCCTTAAATCTAGTGAGAATCAGACTGTCTGTGGTCCACCTGTCATGCCCAAACATGAACAGCTTGGTTCCATCTTTTCAGTGACCTCCTTGTACTCATCAGGCAACTGCTGTTAAGTCCTTCCAAAGCCATCGTATCTCCTGATGGAAGAAGCCCACCTCTCTCAGCCTCTCCTCACAAGGCAAGTGCTCCTGCCCTGATCATCTTGGAAGTTCTCTGCTGAACTTGCTCTGGGTCATCGGTGCCTTTCTTGTACTGCAGAATGCAAAGCTGGACACAATACTCTAGATGTGGTCTAACAAGTGCTGAGTAGAAGCTTTCTTCATCTAACAGCTGTCTTTCAGCCACAATCCTTTTCTTCACAGCTTTTCCAGGTCCCTTAAGTGGATTGCTTGTACCCTGCCTCCGTTTTTCATGTCACTGCCACTTCAGTACAACGATTTGTTGCCCTGCTTTTGAAACTCTCACAGCTCTGCCTTGCAGTCTGCCTGAGTAATCAGTATTCAGAAATAATAGTGATATTCTGAACAGAAGAGCATGGGTCTGGTTTTGTTAATGCTGGCTGTTGTGGCAGACTATACAGCAGAAACCAAAGAAAATCAAAAAGTTCTTCTGTCCCTGCCCAGAACAGAGAATGACAATAATGGATCAGTTTCCTACAGCAGCAGCCGTGGGGGCCTTTTCTTTGCTAACAAAATATGCCCTCTCTTCCCAGCCTACAGCAATTTGTATCAAGGAAAACCTCTCAGCACTGCCTTGTTATTTATTCTGCCTGCATGGCCCCTCAGTGCAGTGGCTGCCGCCAAAGGCAGACTCAGGATGAGGCATTGCCAGAAAATGTTAAAAGCAGAAAAAGTCCCAGAAGCCACACAAATGGATGCAAAAATGTACATTCTCTTCTCGCTCCAGAAAAAAAGCAGCAACTGTTAGTTGTACACAGACTTCACGGAGCATTTAAGCTAAGGAGCCCTGGAAAGTCAGGGGAATCATTCCAGATGTTGTGAAAATGGATGTGATTCTTCACACAGAATATTGAACATTTCATTTTATGAGGGTTGCCTGCATCACTTGCTACAGCGGCCAGATAGACCCCTTCAAGATCAGACTTCTCTATTAGGCAAGGAGCAAACCTCAGCCATGGCTTCCAGGGTGGTGAGCTCTGAAGCAAATATGTACAGGAGTACCCAGTATGCCATAAAAACTGTAATTAGTACAGGAATTAGGCACCCCTGCAAGGAGAGGACAGAATATATAATATTCAACAACTAAAGCAAGGCAAATTTTCATGGCATTCCAAAATTCTGTTTGTTCTTAGATTTTCAAATTTCCATACCTTCCTTTTTCCACATGCTCTGTCACAATCCCTTCTCAGCCCCAGCCTTCTCTGTCCTTCCGAACTGGCAATCCTGGAAATCCCCTTTCTTTCCCAGGGTCTCTCAGATTCTTCCTGGTAGGGTCCATCTTGGGTCTCTCCACCTGTGTGCTCTGAATCAAGAGCCACAGAGCAAACAAGGTTGAGATTCATCAAGCCAGCGGGAAGTTGTGCAAAGATGGAGGTTTTAGTGTTCTTTGCCAAAGTGATTTTGAATAGGGAACTTGAAAGTTTTCCGGGGATAATTGGCAATCAATTACAGCACTTAACAGCGAGACCACATATTGACCATCTTGGGGTGCCTGTGGAAGAGGTAAAATAAACACATGAAAATGAACCTCTGTGATCAAAATCTGGAAGATAGGCTGATGTGCAAATAGAAGGACAAGCAAAAGTTTGAGGTTCTTATTTCTTACGAATGTGTTTTTCCCATCCTTCAGCTCAACCTGTTGTGGCTGCTCTCCCAGACATTTCATAAATTTGTAAAACCTTTAGGCTACCAGGCCCAAACACCCAAATAAATAACTCATTCAACTATTTTCCAAAAACAACACCATTCTGTGATCTATGATAACAGAAGTAAATGAAGTAAAACACACAAAAAACAGAGAAGCTGGTTACATGGTGATTGGGGTCCTCCATTGTAAAACAGGGCTATTGAGCACTTTCAATACCATAATTAAGGATAATGCAAAACCATTTTTGTATACTGGTTTGCTGTAATAGATCTTAATTTTCCTCAGAAACTGAAAGAATCAGTAATTGAAAATATTATGTAAGTCTGGTCAACATATCATCAGCCTGGGAATGTGTTTAGTTTTAATCACTGAAACATGTATATTGACAGTTGTAGGAGCAGACTGAAAGCTCATTAAGGCCTGTTCTAAACCGGGAGCTTAAAGAGGAATTTAGACCTGATCCTCATTTGCTTAAAGTAGTAATGAGGTATTTCAAGAAAATGCTTTGTTGAGAACAGTGAGGTGAGAAACTCTGCTCAAATGAAATGGCTTTTTCATGTTATAAGATCTATTCCATACAATCCGGTGCACGTGGAAGGTCATTCAAGCTCAGGGAAATATCGTTCCCATCACACTGTTTCTTGTTTCCAGTTTCTGGAATAGGGCAGTGTGCAGGGGTTGTGCCAACCACTGGGGGAGAATGTCTGCCCCAAACATGCACGGTTTGAATGCATCAGAAAGATGATAAACAGCAGGAGGCTGTAACCCTCGTGTTACAGAGGCTGACCCAGAGACACTGAGTGACTGCGCTTGCCAAAGGTGACAGTGAGAATCAGTAGCAGCACCAGGCACTGGCTTGCTGACTAGTTTATTGTCCCTGAAACTATCAGTCTGAAAGGACATCTTTCTCTCTGATTATTTTTTCTGAACATGCTTTGCTTTTTAACGGGAGGTGAAACATAATCAAAGAACATGTTCATTACTGATGTTTGTCCAAGAAGTTTCTACTAACATCAGCGTCTTTTCCTCCATACAATGCCAGTTTCACAGATCCATTTGCATCACATTGGGGAAGTCCTATTCGTGCATCATTTGCAATATGAACCATCTGTTTTACTCAAAACAGAGATAACAGACAATGCAGTCTCAACACTGAAGGGATTCATTTTTAATCTTTGTGCACATTTGTTAAAATAATCTAGCTTTGAATTTCAAGCTTAAAAATACTGTCAGAGCAAACACTGGCCTGCAAAGATCATAGTGATTTAATTAAAAATGTATAAAATGTCAAAGTTGGCTTAATACTCCTGTGGGAAGGAAATATGGCCAAGTTTCCACCCATCTTGAGTACATATTGGCTTATATGGATTGCACTGGAATGAAAACAATCTTTTCAATCAGAATTAATTATAAATTAAAATTAGTTGAAGTGTATTTACCTTTGATGGTGACGCTGGCACATACAAAACTATATACAATCTCTATTGTAATGCTGAAACTGTTCTATGGCCCATTCTCAAGACTTCATGTCAGAGGAACCAATAACTTCCTTTTCAGCTTCAGTAGAGTATTTATATATTCACATCTACAATAGTTATTCCATCTCAGCAGAGAAGTAGCCAATTTTTCCCTAATTAAAGCCTCATTATGCCATCTTAATAGAAACACATAGCTCTCTTCCACCTCAAAACACTTGCTAAGTTTTAACAGTGCCCAAGGACACTCCATAAATCAGTAGTGGCAGTACAATTAGTACTGAGGATTTCTTGGCTCTTAGGTCTATATTCAGCTGCTAAGCCAGCTCTCAGTTTCCATCCCCTGCCCACTCTTTTTGGTCTATATCAAGTTTTGTAGGTCATAAATACATGCAATGTCAAATTAAGCACCCCTTATCACAGCCTGCCCACTCGCTCAACAACAACAAAAAAATATGTGGAAAAGAAGGTGAATAAATATTCCTTGTCAAGGAAGAAACCATTGTATATTTACCAAAAGAGATAATGTGATACACCTTGAGGGTTCATGGGCTCTTTTCTTCCCCTTTCTGGCAATATATTCCTTGTGCCATTCTGACAATATAAAATATTCTAAATAGAAAACAAAGAGCTAGTTGGGGTTTTTTTATAACGTACCATATTTTTATTGAACATCCAAGCAACAGCTTCACAGATGGGGTTGAAATGTAAAGCAAGCTGTTTCCTAGCACAGTTGAAAGACCTTCCCAGTGACATTAAAGGGAAATCTTCATGGACTTCAGTTTGTCCCTGGTTAACCTGACGCACAGTACAGCAGGATGGCGGTACTGATCCCTCTTACTGTGTTGGTACCAGACAATATGTTAAGGGATGGGAAGGACCACTCATGTCTTTTCTCTCTGTACCTAAACAGGCATAACCAGACAGATACATTTAGTGGTATTAACTCCCAGGGTTTTCTTCCCTTAGATTCCTTTGCAACACCTGTTTCCACATTTTATTAGGAACTATTTCACAAGTCGGTGTCATACAACAGGCTTGGTACTTCTCTTGCTGTCTAACCTAAACCTTTCTCTTATCTATTTTCAGCCATGACTGTGTGTTCCTTTATCATTCCCTTCTCCAATTCTACAGCAAAATAAACCTTCCTTAGATATTGAAATGCTCTCCTTCACTGAATGGAGTGGGATGATCATGTCTCTGTCGCTGCTCGTAATATCCCTGTGGACAGAGCCAAGGGTCAGATTTGCCTTCGTGGCTGCAGCAGCACAATGGGGACTTGGGTTTCTCTTGCTGGCCTCTAGAACCCCCACAGGAGAATCTCTACTGTTGCACCAGCCAATATTTCCTATAATTTCCTTCCAGGTCCAGCTATCTGACCTAACTCTAATAATGAGAAAATCTTCTTGTAGTTTCATCTTCACACAATTTTAGATGCTCTTTCTCAGCCTCAATCCTTTCAAATCTCAGCCTCAATCCAAATCTCAGTCTCAAATCTCAGCCTCCATCCAAAGCTTTCAAATCCTGATGCCAGGAAAATGCTTATTTTTAAATCTATTTTGCATTTAAAAACCTCACTCCTTCTGCCATCTCAATCAAAATTGTGGTTTATTTGACTACTACGTGCTTGATCTTGTTCAGTAGTGTCTTTTGCTGTATTTTTCTTTCCAAAAGTCTTGGTGAATTCCAGGGGAGGAAATGCTCTCATCATCTGCACTGGGATTTTGTACAGAATCAAAATGAACAACTGTTCTCTCATGTGTAGTGACACATTAATGCCAAATTTCTCTGCTTCATCTCCACAGATCTCCTTGGTTCTCAAACGACCCATAATCTGTGGAGCAGGAAGGATGGACTGAAAATCCTGGCACAGCGAACCTTTCCTGAACCCTACAGATTGCAGTGTCCCACTTGTGTAATCTGAAGCTGTCACTGCTACATGGATAAAAGCAGCTTCGTTTAGGAGCGTAGAAATGTTCAACTCATTAGATTTACCCGGCCTTCAGCTGCCTTCCAGATGTGGTTCAAAGTGCTGGCTCGAATCAAAGTCTGTTGGTAATTGCTCCAACGTCCAGAATTTTTACTGAACCAGATATTATTTTGAGTCAAAAGAACAATTTTTTTTTTTCCACAGACACAGAAACGAGACAGATGCCCACCTACCCTCTGGCTCTTTCCCTTTTATTAATTTGGTGTTTTAGGGAGTGAGGATGAGGGGGCGTGTTGGGCTTTTGTTTTCTTCTTTATCTATTTGAGTGTCTCACAGAGAGAAACTCTGTTTTTCTCCTCTAGTTTACAACTGAACAAGTGTTCTACCTTCTGTGTTGTTTTCTTTCAGTTCAATAAAAAGGATTGAATAAAATAAGACATAAAAGTCTTATGATTATGTCATATGGTTTTTCAGACTGGACTAAATGACTGGTAAGATGTAGAAGGGAATCAGGAGAGAGCTCACTTTTATACCACAGCCCTCAGAAAAGTTTATTTTTCTGACAGAAGTTAAATCTGTGTTTTCCTGTAAGGCTATCTTAAGCATAACCATCATAAAGGGCTTATATCATGTCGTAGCTGCTCGGTATTTCTGTATTGTTGTCAGAATAAAGGTAACTCTGATGTCATGAAATGCCAGTAACACCATGCCCAGCATAATGCAGATAAGCTAAAAGCAATGTAACCTTTAAAGAAACATCAAGCTGCTATTTAGCTACTGCACATATTAGCTATCTAGCACCCCAGGCTAGAAAAGTGGATGATGCAAGTGTCTAACCTTTAGTGCAAATATATTTGGATGTGAATTATCCAAGCTTTGAGACCTGTGGCTTCCCAGCCAAACTCACCTTCCAGCACAGAACAACATGGATGAGATATTTTTCAAATCACAGGGAGGAAAAAAAGAAGGAAGTTTAGCTAGAGAATGGGAGACAGAAAACCCACATAGCAGGGAACAGGGAAAGTGATTCAGTCACTGCTAAATGAGAATGGGAGACATGCAAGGAGCTGATGCAAAGCGTGACAGCAGGAAACATAAGGGAAATATAATGGAAAGTTGTTACATCTATTTAGACCTAGTCAGGCACCATGGACCCAATGCTTTTAAACAGTCTGTGAGTCCACATCCCCCTTCCTAATGTCCAGTCAGCTGTAAGTAGAAGATTGTAGGTTAAATAAATATGATTGTAAATGACAGCATTTAGCTGTCTAATTACCTCCTTGTTCCTGTAATTTATTGGACTTGCAAATCTATCTCCAGGAAGGTGGGAGTAATTTAATTATTCCTCAAATGCAGGAAAACTTGGCAGGCACAGGTGCTGAAAGTGTTTTCAAGCATAGTATAATGAGGTATTTTATTCGGGTAATACTCTGACTGGGGGTTCTTGGTTGGATTCTCAGTCGAAATTATGATGTACTGTTCTGCTCCATATTCACACACATAACATATACTTGTTTCATCTTTTAAAAACAACGTTTTTAACCAAAGAAGCATGCAAGATACTGCATGCTTGTTTCACTTGAATGTTTGTGCACACTGTGCTTTTTTTGAGTCTGAGCAGAAGGCAACAGCCTATAATTAGTAATGATGAGAGATCTATAAATATGTTAAATATTACTTTTGTTTTCCAGGAGATTGTGTGACTTTGGGTTTTCTTTAGCAGGAGAACAGCACATGATTCTAGTAAATTATATTAATGACAGACTTAGCCCTGCTCTTAAATAGCAAGAGATCCTCTCCTTTAGACAAGGTAGGATAAATAGAAAAGGCATGCAGCTATGTCCAAGGGAGGTTGTGATTGTCTGTGGCAAGCCAACCGTCTTTGGGCTTTAAAGTGATTCTTTATAGGAGTGAAAGACTGAAAATATAAAAATGGAAAGTCTCTGCAGACCAGTGGGATGTAGGCAATGGTTGTTGTGCAATTCATTTAGTAGTGGCAGCTGCCTTCCAGACCCTCTCCTGCCAGAACAGAGAGGAGTTCATAGGGGAAAGGAACTTAATTCCCACAGTGGCGTGTAGAGGTGTGGAGAAGCAATACGCACACTTAACTGCATTATATCCTACTTTCCTTATGTGATAATCCTCACACTATGCACATACGTAAATTGGTATTTGTTTTTAGCACAGCCTTCTTCTCAGAAAACTATTTTGAAACTCCTTTCAAATAATTTTCTAACTAGCAATTTATCTTCTTTTGATATAATGATGATTGTTCATGCAAATGCAATGCAAGCCAAACAGGGATATCTCTCCAGGATTAGAGCTGCTGAGTGTCCAGCCTGGGAGGCCAGCTACAGTAATACCAACACATCCCTAAACAGAAGGATAGCACCTGGCAATGCACAGAACACATGATAACTGTAAACCACAGATTACAGCCTTCTGCACCCTCCTTGTTGATTGTGTGCACATTGGTGGCTCTCTCAACAAGAAGCCTGAAGCAACTTGACACATGGATTAGGAACCCACTACCTTCATCACAAACCTCCAATTCAGATGTACTCAACCTGCAAGGCTTGTCCTTCTGTTCACGTCTGTAGCAAAACACTTAATGGATTTGAAAAACAGAGGAGTTCTTTAAGACCTCTGTCTTAAGTATTCATAGTCCTTGGGACATTAGTTTGGAAAAACTTCATTGCCACCAATCTAAAGACAGTTCCATTATTTAAATGTTTTAAGTAGTCCTTTCTCCCGTGCCTTTGTAATTAACTGTTTATTTTATATCATTCACCTTAAATAACTTCAGTTACATTTGGCAGGTGACCAAGTCATAATTGTTCCAGACTGTCTCTGCAAATTCATGGAAATAAGTAAAGATTTCATTATCCACACACAGAGCCCAGTGGAGTAGCTCAGGCATGTACCAGGGAGAGATAAAGTTGTTGCAATTATCCTGCTGCAAGGCACGAGGGCCAGAAATCCTGAGGTTGGGGACCTGCAGACACCCCCTCTTTCCCTGCCTGTGCTTTCAAAGCCTGCTTAGGATGGACACCAGCCGTGCTGCCTTACACTGGGGATGGGACAGTGTCAATGAGAGCAGCCAGGATGAAGTGACAAGTTCCAGCTTGTGTGGGAGTGACGCCGACTGCACCCAGACACAGATCTCTCATTGCAGCCTGTCCAGTGCCTGGCTATAACCTGTTAGAGCATCCTTCCCAGCTTGGGTCCCAGAAGGAACCATTACACGCTGCCCTTGTGCATCCCCATGACAGATAAACTAGGCATGGGTTGGGTTTTTCTAAATTCCAAACTGCTTCCAAACTGCTGAGTAGAGCTTCCATAACACAGCCTGTCTGTCACTGATACTCAAGTGCACCCTGATCCGTTATTGGAGGGGGCCATGAAGCTTCAGAGAGGTTGACCAGAGAGGCTGTGGAGTCTCTCTCCCTGGAGGTACACAAGAACCATCTGGACACAATCCTGTGCCATCTGCTCTAGGACAACCCTACCTGAGCAAGGAGGTTGGACCAAATGACCCCACTTTGGTCCTTTCCAACTTGACCCATCCTGTGACTTTGTGATTCAGTGAAGTCAGTGTTTGCTTGAAAAAAGGCCAGGCAAGTAAAAGACATCACACTACAGCTCACTTAGGATGACTGTATACCATTACCATGTCCAGGGACACTTTTTCCCTTGATCCCAGTGATGAACACCTGCCAGTGACACTGAAAAATGGTACTGTCATGGAAGTGAGAAAGACACAGCAGAAAAAAAAAAACATTTGAAGGAAATTACAGTAAGAGAGGAGCACAGGTTATAACACAGAGTTCATAAACACGTGTGGCACTTGGCACAGTCTGTTTGCTCACAAAGAGACTCACTGTCCCCAGCCCAGTGCAGGCCTGGCTGCTGGTGGTGGAGCAAGAATCCTCCTCCCACTGGCACTGGCTGCTGGCATCTGGTGAACTGGTCAATCTGACATCAGGAAATGGCAGTGACAGATCAGTGTTTGTGCTTGATATGCTCACAGCCACGCCAAGCCAGCTGTTTTCTGCATGTCTCTGCTATTTGCTCTCTCCAGCTCATTAGCTGGTGGTCAACAGGAGCAGCAGTGGTACGGGGCACAGCTCTGTGTGACACTGCTGGTCTCACATCTCACCTGCTGCAGGTGTTACTCCTCCCTCCACTGCTGCCAGCCCTGCCCTCAAGGGAGCTGTCCTGCCCCTTCTTGGCTCCCAGGGAGTGCAAAGCCCAGGGAGCTGGGGCAGTCATCTCTCTCCCCATCTGCTGGAGGCTGGATAAGCTTAGCCATAGCCTGAAACTTCACTCCAGGGACGCCAGGAGCTGCACAACAAGCTTGTTACATGCAGATAAGGCAAAAGTCACATTTAATTGTGCATGAAATAAAAACTGACCCCCAGGTGGAGGTGGCAGGGTCAGGCAGCTGAGCCAGCCTTACTGGGGCTCTGTTGCTGCATCCTAATGCCAATGCAATTTCCACAGCCTCCAGCTCCACAATCACTCCTTTGATGTGACTCAGTGATCTTTTCAGGTGGTTAATTCCACAACCTGATCTGCTTTAGCACTGGAAAAGGTTTATACCTGACCTGAATCTCTGCTTCTTTACACAGAGCTGATGAGCCTTCATTTTATCCCTCACAGTTTTGTGTAAGGGAAGCTTTTTCTCTCACTTCTTTTCACATTTCAGATGTTTGTACAGCATTATTATATTCTTGTGGATTTTGGCTTTTTATTGAAGTGATGTGAGAGAGGGGCAGAGAGGGCATACCAAGAAAGGGACAGATAGAGATCTCCATATTAAATTACGGGGGAAACTGAGTAAATATTTGGTATGTGTATATGCCTATATCGAGGTAAATACACGTAGGAGGATGCTGTATTTTTGTATTCACAAAAAAAATGCACATACATAAGTACAAACTATTTTTAATCATAAAAATGCTTCATGAAGTACTTGCTCTTTTAATGCTATATGAAATTTCTTCCCCCTTGAAAAAAAAGGAATTCTGAATGCCTCTAAACGCAGCCAAGCTCAAGCCAAACAAAGTCTCTGTGAGAGAGGACCAGGGAGGAGTTTATTAATTTACATGTCATTTACTGAGTTTTGTGAGCCTTTTTTTCAGAGCAGCTGATCCCAGAGCAGGATACTGGCAAGATGCCTCAGCAGCGTGATCCCATACATCAGGCTTTATCTCTCTGCTTTTAATCTGGTTTATAGATCACCAAGAATACGAATGTTATCTGAGTATACACTAAAGGAGTCACAGAGCACAGCAGTGTGGGCTAGTGCGTGAGCAGAAGCCCCATAATCTCCAGTGCCCGTTTGTCATAATGTCTTTAGCTCATCTCTGTGCTTCTGCAGCCAGTAAAGCTGGGTCTCTCTAGGCACCCTACCAGACACCAGATACCCAGTGCTTCTCACAGGCGTGGGATAAGTGATGACAGCTTTGGCTGCTGCTCATATCCTGATCACACAGAGGTAGGGGATGGCACAGTCCTGGGCTTTACTCGTCCTGTCCCTGCATCTCCGCTCTGCACAGAGGACTTGTGCCCAGATACTTCTTAAAGGGTGAATGGAGCTCAGACCCACACTTAAAATATGGCTCAGGCATATACCGGGCAGGTGCTGTGCTGCTGTGTTGGGCTTGTGCAAGCTACACATTTTGTGTGGCCAAGCAGGGCTTTGGGTTGCAGATAGCCAAAAGTCCACCACCTCCTTTTGGGGCAGCTGCTGACCCATGAGGTCACTGACCACTTTCCCTTCTTGCAGAGTTTACCAACAGAGCCTCTCTCCAAGGCAACTCAGCTGTATGCTCTTAGCTGATCTTCTCAGAGTTTACACTGAAAAAAGGTCACAACTGTGCCATTCTCTGAATATGAAGAAAAGCTGAGTGGTTTTCTTTCTGTGAAGCCGGAAAGGCATTTCAGATCTTGAACTGCTGGAAAACCAGCAACCCTCCCCATGATTTAATTTTCAAAAGCACTGACTTAATTCCCAGAAGGCAGTGGTCATGCTGGCTGTAATCAAGAGGGCTGTGCCTAAGAAGAATAAGAACTCCCCTCCAACTAATTTTTACTGCCTAGTTACATGAGAGCAGAAAGCCCTGCAGAGAGAGGGTAGAGATGCTCTCTCCCCTCCACCCTGATACAACCAGATCTATCCTAGTGAGACAGATCCATGACTGCTTCCCACCAGCTTTGCTTCAGTGTAAATGTACTGACCAAAAGAGCTCATCTCTTCAGTCTCAATAAGCTTAATTTTCCTGTACTTCCTGCAGCTAGTTCCTGTTTTAATGTTACAGTGCTAAGCCTAAATGACAAAATGATCAGAGGGGAAACCTGGGGGAAAAGTAATGATTTCTAGCTACTCAGAATCTCCATTCTGAGGGAATAATTTGCTGTGTTTGGAGGTGCAGGTTTCCCCTATGGCAGGGAGATAGGGGAGAGCTGGCATTTCCAATCATCAGCTTCTGAAAGGCAAACTGAGTGCAGCCTGTCTGCTAAAATCTGGCGAGCACTGAATTATGCAGAGAAGAAAGGAGGACCATATCATTTGCACAGCATGCTATATATTTTCTTTCTCTGTGTTCTCGTTATGCCTCAGCAGTCTTCTCTACCAAAATACTGAAATACAATCCTTCCTTCTGAGAACACAGTGAATAATTCTTTTCTAGATAAATTCAATCCCAGGAAAGCCACTGATCTTAATGGCAGAGTAGCTGATTGAGCTAAGTCTCAATCCACTTAATGGCCAAATAATCCAAAGTCTGCTATTAAAATTTTCATCAAACGATGCTGGCAGGGAGAGACAGACTTTTTTTAACAGTTATAGCATGAGACCAGACCCTTAAAAACAATGCTTTTCCGTAGCCAGGATGTCTCTCTGGCTGGTTGGACCTTGCATATTGCTGCCAGTGCCCCTCCTGTGTGCACTGTGGCGAGTGAGAGCTGCTGGCAGTGTGTGGGCTGGCCAGCAGCGTGTGGTGTGTGCAGGGCAGACGGCTGCTGTTGTCAGCCACCTCCAACGCCTCTCCCACAGCAAATGTCACATAAGGGAGAACTGGAAAACACATTTGACTTACAAAACTATTCCCATTCGCCTTCTGTAGAGCCTGGTGCTCTACCTCCTCTCTGCTAGTGGCCTGTATTTACTTTTTCTGCCTTCCGTTCCCTCCCCACATCAAGAGGATGGTGACCATTCAGGCCTGAACTGACACTACACCTATTTTATTACCTGTTTTCTACATTGACAAATGTGTCTGTAAAAATGCATCTTAAATACTGGTTCTCCATTATGTATTGTATTTACTATTTTCTTTTAAATTTTAGATTTGTCTATATTAAATATTTATTTTCCCTGAGGTTGATCTATTCCTCTGTGATTTTATCATCCTACCCGCATTTCTCTTTTTTCTTCAACAATAAAAATTGTCAGGACTGAAGGGAGAATTTGGCCACTTAAGGAATGTTTTCAGTTTTTCTAAGAGAGCTGCTGAGAAACAAATTTTATTTGATATGATTCCATATTAACAGAGGTTGACCTTATCTGAGCACAGCCTTAAAAGGAAAGTCTGTTCAGTGTCAGGCTTGAGAGTACACAGACATGTGGACCTTATGTAAGTAGTAATAAGTGTTTACAACATTGCTCAGATATCTTCATTGTTCTTAGCTGTACTTTTGCAATACTTTTGTTTGTTCAATTTCCTTTCTCTACTGTAATCTTAATGTAGTCATAATGGATTTGATTATATGTTGTTGCTCTTTCTTGGCTTATTACAAACTGCTGGCAAACAATCCATGGCTCAAATGTGCTCCTGCAAAATCAGCTGCTTAATAATGCCAAATAACAAACAAGTCCTTGGTGAAGAATCTGTAAACTGAACAAAGCGACACATCTCTGCAGTATGCTAAACAAGCCTCTGCCTGCAGTTAGCAGCATGACTGACAGGTGAAGATAAAGGGCAGCAGTAAAGAAAACTGTTTTTTGAAGCTTACACAAAATGCTTTTTTCTACAGAGCATGCATCACAAGTGTAGCAGAAATGCTGTGGACTAGCATATAGGATGAGTGAAAACTTCTTTGGCATGACCTGGATGTCTGATTTCAGCCCCTCTTATGAATAACACCCTTATCCCAAACTTAAAACTGTACAAAGCCTCACAGTGTGTTTGTGCTCTTCTCCTCCTGGGAGCCAACAGTCTCAACAGAAGATGCCTATTTGTGAGTCATTGGGTAAGAGAGATTCCAACGGGTACCAATCTGGGATTTATAACAGCCCTGTGAAAAATCCAGCTCCTCATTTCCTTTCCATTTTTTCAGGCACTTATAACAAGCTCACTTTTGGGGTCAGATGCACTGCTATGTTCAATCCTGAAATTCTATTACCTTAAAAAAAAATTTCAGCAAAAAAGTTAAAATAAAGCATTTATTTATTAATATCACTTCTAAGACAACTTTGACACCTCCATCACTTTCATCTGCTATTTCTTGCCTTATGCTTGGCTCGTAAGCTCTTTGGGCCATAGACCAAGGTTTTCTCTGTAGTGTTTTTGCTTGCCAGAGTAATAAGAAAATAAAATAGTAATTTTAATCTGCTGGTGTTTGTTCATAAAAATAAATAAATGCTTAATGTTTTCTCAAGTGAGCAAAACCATCATGTCTTGCTTTTAAAATCCTTATATTTGAACTAATCACTCATGGACTCATTTTATGTGCATCTATGTGATTTAGACTTGCATCCCTGTGGAGGATGTCTTGCAAGCACAGACTGAAGTTTATTTGGCAAAACACAAGCACGTGTACTCCTAGTGCTGGACTGGGCCTCCAGGGAGCAAGTGATGGTTGCCCAGCCACAGCTGGGTGACTCTGTGCTGATTAAATCGAGGGGTATTAATGCTAACTCTTTCTTTAATCTGCTCTCATTCATACCAAGTCTGAGCAATGGTCTGAAACACGACTGCACTCCCTGGAGCAGAGAGGCCTCTGTTAAAGGACTGGGATTATAGGTCCAAAGAGGGATTTCTTCAGCCTTACCTGCCTGAACCAGCCAACACCAAATCATGCAACAACATAAAACCACAGCACACTGATTTTACAGACACTGATACAATTTCCAAACAAATCCAGGCAACCTTCTCAGTTTTCCCCAAGTCTTGACTGAGTTGTGTTATTGTGGCTGTAAGCAGTACAATGTGTAAATATGAAAACATCACCTCACAGCAAGTAGAACTGTGTGAGACACAACTGGCCATCAGTAGATAAAATTCTGTAAAATCATACAGTGGTTTATGTTGGAAAGAACTTTTAAGGTCATCTCATACAAACCCCCAGCAGTTGCTCAGAGCCCCATCAAATCTGACGATGAATTTTTCCACAGATGGGGTGTCCACCACCTGTCTGGGAAACCTGTTCCAGTGTTTTACCACCCTCATTGTAAAAAACCTCCTGCCTTATATCTAGTCTAAATCAACCCTCCTTCAGTTCAAAACCATTGCCCCTTGTTCTATCATGACCAAAAAGTTTTTCACCCATCTTTCTTGCAGGCTCCCTTTAGGTACTGGAAGGGGCTGTCACATCTCCCTGGAGCTTTCCCTTCTCCAGACTGAACAACCCTAACTCTCTCAGCCTGTCTTCCTAGCGGAGGTGCTCCAGCCACTCGATAATCTTTGTGGTCCTCCTCTGGACCTGCCCTAACAGGCTCATGTCTTTCCCACATGTAGAAAGTCATTGTGACATGTAGAAGGTCAGAAGACCCAGGCAGTTTCTTCCTATCTAAAATATTTTGGAACAGAGGTCAGGCATATCGTCACTTCGAAAAGAAAATCATCCAAATCCTGGGATCTGAGCATACAGCATACAGCATTATCCACTGCCATACAATACTGGCACAAATGTTGGCATGTTCCTACATCCCTAGAGTTTAACACATAGAAATGGCAAATGTACCATCACCAGTTTTATTCTGCAGCATTTACAGTACCTGATGCCTTTGTCACCACACCCAGTAATTTCTTACCAAGGCTGTCACTGAAACCTGCAGAAACTGAGTTTACCTGGTCACTCATGAGGCAATGCCTGCTTTTCAAAATGCTGCATTCCAGTTTTCTCCCAGGTGAAGTTCTACTATGGCAGATGGGATACCACCTCTCGTTTGTGTCCAGAGGAGCTGAAAACAGTAGAAACTTTGCTTAATTGGCCTCTTGCAAGAATGAACACTGGAAACAGAGCAAAAAAACCTTTTCTTCCTACTGGGATGCTGGAGACCCATCTGAAACACAGGACTTACCTGTGTAGGTGGGACTGTCTGGACAGGATGTTCCATCTTCCCTATGTGTGCACAGTCTTGTTCTTCACATAATCAAGGAGCAGGTGACCCATGTGGCTGATCTTTGCCCAGCCAAGACCACAGCAGCTCATGGTCCTTCAGCCTGTATGGGGTAAAGTTATACTCGCTGACACTCAGTGGAAACATTTAAGCTGGTTTCCATGAGATTGTTGCTCCTTCACTGTATTTTCCTAGAATCACAACTAAGAAATCGTACACGGTGTTCTACGTATATACAGCAATGCCTAAAAAATTACAGTACTGAAAAAAAAATGAAGATCTTCTGTCTCAGAAAATTTTCTGCAAACCTTGCCTATTCTATTATTTTCAGCAACTGTCATCTGATCAGAAGTACAGCTTTACAGACTGAAATGTATAGAATTGAAGGAAGCCAGCATATGCTATTTTAGTGATTGTATTATCTAAAGTAGGACTTCCATCTGTTTCAGACCTAATTATTACATCATCTTTATGTAGCTCAATTTACAATGAGTGAATTAAATGCTTATGTGAGTGGTTCATACAATGTGAAACACAGCTGTGTCATTTTTATAGACAGAACAGGGCAAAATGTTCTAGACACACTGAATTTCATTTTTCTACTGTGTATACAAAAAAAAATCCCTTTGTAGCAAATATTTTTCCCACTCTCTCAGCAATACACAATTGTATTTTGGAGAACCATACAGCATATACTCTTATTGCAATAAAATGCTGAATATTTTCATCTGCCAAAGAAAAGATTGTGAGCTTAGTGATCAAAACAGCAGTCTCTTTGAAAAGCATTCAGCTGGTTCTTCCTAACCTAGCTGTTGCCAAACAAAGACAGATTAAGATTAATTGCAGTAATTAAACAAAGGACAGGCTACAGCATTAGTAGCAGCAATGTATCACATTCATTGTTCCCAGCTACTTTATTCAACAGGAAAACAGAAAATCACATTTTCTGTAAGGATTAACTCTTCAGCTGATACCAGTTACAAGGCATGTGCATGCATAGTTTCGTATAGCATATCACTCTTCAAAAACCCCTTTAGCTAGTAAAAGCGAGCCGGATTTAGAACATATTTTTTTACTAGATTATAACCCTCTAAAATAGTTTAATGCGAGCAATTTTTTTAAACTACCGATTTTTTACTTGCATTTCAAATTTCATCTGACAAACTGTAGTGAAAAGAGAGGTAGAATATAGATTAGAGTCTAGAAAAAGCTCTTGTTTCAAACCAGATAAGGAATAGTCACCATTCTATGTTTGCTTTCCCCATATCTAAGATTTTTACTTGCTTTTGGGTTGGGTTTGGGTTTTGGTTTTTTTACTGCTTTTTGTCTGTTTACTTCAAAAGACAGGCACTCTGCCTGAGGCCAGGTTTGGTCTCATCAAGGGTTTAGGTTACAGTGTCACCAGGCTCCCAGCAGGACACTGCAAATTAGCTATATTGCATTCACAAGGCTTGGCTTATATCCATTCTGGAAGCCAGGGTACTGGTTGTTGTTTCCTCAGAATGAAAAAAGAAGGACTGCTGGATCTCTCAAATACGCACTCTGTCAGAGTAGAAAGCTAGATTTAAAAACCATGTTTATATTTAGGATATTCCAAGGGATATAAGTAGTCTTGGACCAATAGTTTATGGACTCAGCATAAATTCCATGTGCCTCTAAATCTTCTGCCCTCCTAGGATTTTTCCCATCCCTTTTGCCCCCACAGAGCTGGACATAAAAGCAGTCTCTGCTTAGCAAGACACAATTAGATATTATTTCAATTAAATTAAAAAAACCTCCTCTTGTGTCTACTTCAGCGTGGCACAGACACAACCTGTTTTGCCAGGGTTGGCACAGCTCAAGGCTTAGTCATTAGTCATTAGGACAGAAATACACACGTTAAGAAATCAATAGGCGGTTCTGCAAGCAGAAAGGTAGCAGAAAATAAACAGAGCTGTACTCTAGGAAGCAATTATGTATTTTCCTCATTTAAGCTTTGAACTGGAGAGTGAATCTGGTGGTGGGAAGAAAACATTAAGCACAACTGAGAAGGGGAGAATGTGTCCCTTGCAAATAATTTCCCATGAATAGCTGCTTGCTCTGACATCTTTTGATTGAGCTATTTCTAGAGCTAACCCTCTGCTTGTAAATACTGATGCTAATCTTGTTTCAGAAATGTTTCGTCTTGGCAAGGCATTAATAAACACTGTACCAGAAATGCTTGGAGTCCAGCCATGCATAAGGCCTTGCTATAACAGATCAATCAACAGTAGAGGTAGGTGAAGACCAAAAGGATGTTCAAATGGGTTCTTTGAGCACATTTTGATTCAGCCAAGGTTTGGCTTTCCCTTTGCACAAGAAAATTTTAGCTTGTGTAAATGTTCACAGAAAACAACTGCTAGTTCATAGGTTGAAGTTTGCTTGATGAGGAAAGAAAATTTGATTTGGTGGAGAGAACAAGACCCCTGTAGTGCAGTTATCCACCAGGACAGTACAGGCAAAGCAAGGGGATACCTACTCTCACTCCAGCTACAAATTACAGGAATAGCCATTACAGACCATTTACTAATCACATACAGAAAGGGGGTCCATTTTATAGGCCAAAAATGATTCATGTTTGCAGATTTATAAGTCTCCTTCAAGGAGTCAGATTTTCAGGGACCAAGATCTTCAAGACAATCTCATTCTTCAGTTGTTTTTAAAAGCCATAATGTATATATCACAGTCTGTTAAATAACAACCAGACTACAGGAAGTTGGCTCTTACTGCAGTGAATTATTATTGCTATTACTTGCATTGCTGTTGACAAAGATTGGCAGCCTGGGCTAAACAACTGGAGACAGGTCCCCTCTTTGTAGACAAACTCAGCTCTAAATATCTTCCACTCTCGATGATGCATTAACAGGAGAGAGAGAAATACTACTTTTCCTTATTCAGTGTATAGATATCATTGAACTTTCACCACTTATCTGAGGCTAAAGGCTGTCCTCATTTCTGCCAGATGAAGGGTATTAATAGCAACAAGTGTCACTGGACGAAAGCGGTGAGTGAGTCTTTGGTACAGCCTGTTATTGATAAGACTCTGATCCCTTGCCCAGCTGAAGAACGAGACTACAGCTGCCAAACAAAGCGCTTTTGTTTGATGTGGTAGCTGCAACCATGAAGGGAAAGGTGCCAAGTATGATTCTGAAGTAGCCTTTTAATAGCAGATAGCTAAAATGAGAGGTTGCTCTGAGTGGGAACACAACACACATGGGGAGAGGCAGTTTTGCTTGGTGTGTGAAAGCTTACTGTTTATACAAGCTGATGCACATGGCATTACATAATTGTAATTGGATGCTTTTTTGTCTCAGGAGACATCTGAATTGGAGCCTAATCACTTGTACGTGACATCCTGCAACCCCTATTGACAAAACAAAGGCTCTGAATTGTACAAAGATATCAAAAATCCCAAATAGAGTTTAGTAGGAACCATGTTTGCCTTTTCTTTCCATAGCTTTGCCTTAGACCCCTATAACCAGCGGGATGTTTGTGGAAATATCCTTCAGGGTAAATTATTAACAATTCAGACAGTAATGTTGTGATTCTGCGTCATTCCAATAAAAAGAGAAATGTACTGTAGGATAAAAGTCAACAACTCATTACACAAGTCACCATCTAGTGGTATGTAAGAACATAAACTACTATTCTTTAAGTTTAGATGTTAAATAAACCTTGGAGTCTTAGGGACTTAAAATAACATCTTCAGTGCTGCTCCAAATGTATTTGTGCATATATATATGGTACATATGTGAATATATATATTTTTACATACGTGTTCAGTATTTTAGATGTATGTATTAGTATAGAGAGATATTTAAAGCAAATTTAGTGTTACTCCATGCAAAGGTTAGTTGAAATAAAGTTTTATGTCATGTATTTAAAATGTTGGAGCACAACAGTTTGTAGGGTACATGTTTTTTAGCCTTTTTCTCTTCTCTGTATGCATTTATAGGTGTGCTTTTCTTTATGTGCATCTGTAGCTGTATTTATGTGCCTGTAAGTGATGCCCCAGAGCATACCATGGAAGGGGGCTGTATTTCTTACTAGCCAGCTGAGTTGCAGTGGCAAACTTGTGGTTTACTAGTGCTATTTGGTAACTGCAGGAAGAAGTGACATCTCCCCCACTGCAGCTATCTGTTCAGAGGGAAAGCTATTAGGACTGACAGAGAAGCTCATTCTTGCTCATTATATTCCCGGCCCTTACAGATGAGGCAATTTTTCACTCTTCTCAGTTGTGATAAAAGCTGAGGACAAATACAGCGTTATACTCTATTCAGCCTGTATCTAAAAATGTTCTGAATTTATTTATCTCTGAAGAAAAGCTGTATGCAAGCCAGCACTTTTTCTCTCCCCCAGTCTACCTTTCCTATTTGCATTTATATTTAGCATTATTTCACTTGGGGCCAAGTGAGCATGAGACATTATTTGACTTTTACCCAATCTTTCTTCCTGCATTAGTCACCATATGAGATTTGTCTGACAAAGGACTAAATTAAAACTTTGCAGAGAGGATGTGCACTAGAACTTCCTGATGAAACAAAAACCACATAGCAAACAAGATATGACATCAGCTTACAAAGGTGCACTGATGGCGAACGATAACAACTCTGTTCCTGGGCTTCCAAAATGTCAGAGGATACATGGGGTGGAGCTGGAGGCAGAGAAATGAGATAGGCTTGGTGTAAGGAAGGATGATCTGCAAATAAACAACTATGATTTAGTGCTTGGCCATGTGCAGCATTTGTTGCTTGGACTCCCACAGAAAGAGCAGTATGATCTGTCACAGAAGCCAATACCAGGTGCTGACAAAGGCCAACTCATCCTTTTCCCCACGAGGCTGCTAAGAGCAAGGACTTGACCATGTCATGCTATTCCAACTGTCCTCTGCTTTTGGGAGACATTTATTCTGGAGATTTCTAAAGTTAAGGCATTGTGGTGGAAGATTTTTCACTGGTGAACACTGCAGTGATTGAGCCAGACTTCATTAAAGGCAAGAGCACAAAGAAATGCCATGAAACTATCTTATAAAACACCAGGTGATCTTTGGGATGAGTCTTTCTAAAACCTAGTCTGCAAATCAGGGACTTTTAAACACTTTTATGAGTTTTTAATTCCTGCTTCCTTGTATTGAACCTGGAATAAGGGGAAGAGAGAGTACTTTCTATGTGGACTCATGCACAAGATTTGGTTCCCTCAGTGGCAGGATACTACACGTCAGCTTGGTCACAGGACCTGCCTATACCACTTATACTGCTTTAAATACAAATAAAATACTTTACCTTAAATTGTTCTATTTAGTTAATGCATTTTAGCTCACGTTTATTTCAGTTTAGGAGCAGGCACATGGCCACTTACTTCAGCTCAGCTCAAAAGATGTTACTGCTTAGGTCTTAGTGGTCTTCTTGAATTTTAAAGTCTGCCTGGGTAGTTCTCTGTGGAGTCTGGGAAGAGGAAGAAAGCTGAAAGGATAGGATCTTGGACTCAGTAATGTCTCTGCCTCAGATATCCTAAGAGCCCTGATGCCAGTAGGAAAAATGCAGATTCATACTTCCCCAGATTATGTACTAACCTTAAAAATTCAATTCAGTTCTCTTCTGAAGGAATTTCCTGGCTTCCTGTACTATATTCTTTTTAAAGGCATGCACCATTACAAGTCACCAAAGGCACCTCTTTCCTGATGCCTACTTTTTACCTGTGCTTTTAAAAAACGGCTTTGTGCAGATGGCATCCAAAAGGCAAGATAGAACACTTGAAGCTGGGGTTTTGTGGCACAAACACAGAAGAATTAGAAACCAAAACACTCCAGAAGAAAAGGAAAGAACAAAGAGGATTTAGGAAATGTGAAGGCCCCACTGCAATTACTGGAACAATGAAGAAGATAAATAATGAGGATAAGCCGTCAGATCTACACGTGGTGCAAATTGTCATTGCTGAGGCAAATTCAGGGGCACTTACATTGATTTTCACCACCGAGGACTGAGGACTGTTACTAGGGAGGAATGTGTAACAGCTTTGTGAGGCACAGATTTTACTTTCCGTGGAGAATATTGTTTCAGTCTCTCCCACGGTTTGTCAGTGACTGCTCCCTGGTGAGAACATGAAGAAATTGTCAGGTCTATTAACCTTAACAAATGTAAATATGAACCCAAAATGTGGAAAAAATGCTTGGATCTGAGATGAATTTCATTCTAACAGACTGCACAGCTAAACAGTCTCTTATGCAGCCAACCCAGCAACAGCAGCCCCTGAGAAAGAAAATTGTTCACCTTGTTCCTTTCAGGTTGTCCTTCCGTCCCATTTCTTGTTTTGGTGGCGCCTCATGTAAACAGCTGCACTGAAGGAAGCTGGAGTCACTCCTGTGATTTATCCCAAAATAAATTACCCTGCAAATGCAGGTCTTTCTCCTCCAGTCAAGACTGTTGCTCACAATTTTTCTGTACAACTGCAAACAAATCTTACCCACCAATTCACTCACAAAGCTGCTGCTAGGAACAAGACATATGCTCAGTTCTTGCAGCATCTGATTGGAACCAGGAGCTGTGTCCCCTTATTTCTGTTCCCTGAAGGAATGGCATGTCCCATGTGCCCTGTCCCACAGGGAAAGAGGGATTCTTTTGCCTAATGGAGGCTATTCCTGATCATGGGGAAGTGCATGGCATCAGACTAACACCAGTGCTGCAAGACTGTTTGGAGCATGATTTAGTTTGGGATGGAGTCTATAGTGTTTGCATTTCCCATGAAATAGGAACAGAAAACTGTTGCAGTAAAAACAAGTAATCAGAAAGAGACTTAGCCCACATTTCCGTGTCTGGACTCATACAGGAGGGCCTGAGGGATCCCACTGCACTGGGTTGGGATGCCAGGAGCTGTGTGAAATGGCCTATTTCTCCACATTGTGAAAAAGCTTTCACAAAATTGCTTCCTGCAAGGACCATTACCCTGGAAGGGTTGGGATGGGGTTAGAGGGAGAATTGGACTAGGGAAATTTTTACTAGGCAGATCCCTTGCATTTCCTGCCAACGTACACAGACATGCCTGCAAGAAATGCAGGAAAAGCTCCCACTAAGTTTTAGTCTGTGCTTTAGGATTGGGCAATACTTGCACAGCAACTCTGGAGCCCATCTGCAGCTTAAGGAAGGGACAAAGCCAGTGTTTGATTAATGCTCTCAGGTTCACTTCTCCAAGGTCCAGATTCATACAGAGACAGAAAGCTGCACACTGCAGTTTTTAAGGAGTCAGAGGCTGGGTTCTGCTTGGTGTTCCCAGGGCCCAGTTACATACTGAGTAGGAGGACTCTCAGGTTCAGGCCCACAGGCTGTACAAGCTGAAGGTGTTCCAGCCCAGGGCTGTCCACCTGTGTCTCTGTATCTCCAGGTGTGCCCCTGCTGCCCCCTCCACATCAGCGGCATGGCACACACTTCTTCATCTCAGCAGCTTCAGCACCAACCTGATGTCCCAGGCTAGGCTGCTGGGCAGAGAGGATGGAGTTAATCTGAAGGATTGGACATTTGTGCTCTCTCAGCTCTGTTAGAGGGGTAATGCCTTCCAGCCAGGGATAAATTCTGTCTGTCAAACGCTCTAAGTGCTGGGGCTGTGGCTGAGAACTGGGAGTCCAAATCTGGACACAGGAGACTCTGAAAGCAGAGTAGGGGAGAGAGACTCAAATTTTGTCTTTCCCTTGGCTGGATCATGAGTTACCTGTGAAGGTGGATTTCAGCCTCCAAGGTCTCATTGAAGGCTCAGGCACAGGTACTGCACATTCAGGCACTGGCAGAAACACATCTTTCTCATACTGCAGGGTAGCAAGACAAAACAGGATTCCCTTTGCTTAACAAGCAAGTGTACTAGGATACTCGCCTAGACAGCAGACTCTGAACTTCTGAGTGATAAATAAAATAAAATAAAATAAAATAAAATAAAATTAAATTAAATTAAATTAAATTAAATTAAATTAAATGAGAGAATTCAGAAGAATTAGAAGAGTTGCCTTTATATGCAAGAATATTAATGAATACTTTCCATACTATAGTGGCACAAATCTCAATGGGACAAAGATAAAAAAACAGAACTAGATTTGTCAGAATAACTTCAAATCATACATGGACATTACGTTCCTCTAGTTCCATTTGCATTTGGATCAAAAAAAGAGTATATTTACTGTTCTTTTCTTCCCTTAAAAAGAAGGAATTTAAACATCAAGGGAGATTTTGTTTCATTTTGGAGCTTTCTTGTGTTTTTCAGTTTCCAAGTCAGAGGTAAAATGGGTAGCCCTTCATTTTATTTGGCATGAAATGAATTACAAGAAAGTGAGACCTCTAGGAACAAAACCTCTTCAGTCTGTATGTTCATGTAAGTGTAAAATGTACTGCAAGGCAGATTGCTTCTCCAATTTCACTACACATTTGTAATAATAAAAAAGTGGACTCTGAGGAGAAGTAAGCCATGAGCTGTGTGATTTGAGCAGCTACATTAACACACAAAGCAAAAAAGGTGCAAAAGTTCAAGACAGTTGTCTATTAATAGAAAAATAAAACAGCACCCAGAAATGCATAAAAAAGCAGTAAATGAAAGATTGGATGACACACATGGTAAGAGCAAATCTAGACAGATTTCCATTTGAAAATTAATAAAGGCTCCCAGTTGCAACTAAATCAGGGCAAGGGAGGCAGAAATAAATGAGCAAACAGAGGAAAGGAGGAGGGATCATACACATTGCAACGTACAGTTATTGGTACTTGGCTAAAATACAGTGTTGGAATGAATGAGAACCAGTACCAAGACTCTGATTTACAACACAGAGGTACAGGGAACATTCCATTGGTGTTTGGTAGGAGGGAAAACTAATGCCTGAGTCATTCAGAAAGCACTGGTAGTCTGTTTATAATACCCACATCTGTCACACCACTCTGTGTTGTAATTACACTCCCCTTGATGGGAAAGAAGAAGATTATGTACATCCCCAGGGAAGGATGTACTCATGAATCTACAGGCAACATTCAAAGAACAATCTACTCAGAACTTGCTTAATTCAAGAAGCAATAGAGCATACCGAGCCACCGAGCCATTTCATCATAATAAAGCTAAACAAAAAGAAGAGACATACTTAACACCGAGCAGACCTTTGATAGCAAAGTAAAGGAAAAGAGATGAAAACTGGAGGAAAATACCTAACTAATACCTAAATAACTCCTTCTGGGCTGCCTGCAGGTAATCAAGACTGGATCTTAAGGACAGACTAGAATAAAACATCTTAGAAAGAAGTCTTGCTTGTTGAATGTCTAGCAGACAAAAAACCCAAACAACTGTATATCTCTAACTCCCACTTGAAAAGCACCAATCTGAAAATACCTATCCACTATGGAGCAAAAAATAACTTCTCGCACTCAAACATACTGAATATTTGTGAATATTTCCTGCTATTCCCTCTGCTTTGAGACAACAGAAAACAAGCTATAGCACTTCCAATTTAAACTTGATGCTCAATGATTATATTATAGGTTGTCCATTTAGCTCAGCTTTAGAAAAAAGATATGGAGAATCAATACGATTCTATGCTAATGATGAATCTGAAATAGCTCAGAGTAGCTTGTACTCTTCCACTGATACCATCAGTGTAATGGCAGTGCCAAGGAAATGACAGACTTGAGCCTTTGCAAGATAATGATCACATTTACTCCTGTTTAGAAAGAAAAAAAAGGGATTAAGGACACATGATTTTAGCAGTACAAGCAAAATAGCATGTTACAAAAGATCTCTTGAAAAAAAAAAGCAGGGGGGCTGGGAATGAAATTGGAAACAAATATTACTGCTGGACTAAAACCGTGGTGATTTGGGAGATCTGTGAATTGGTCCCTTGAGACTCCCTCTGGCCCCCACACCTCCCCCAGATATCCTGTAAAGATCTTTGCAAAAAATAGTTTAGAGGTGCAGCTACACAGCTCCACATTTTCCTGTTCCAAGGAGAAAATCAGGCAGTACCACCTCTTTGCTGTTCTACCACCTTTGTGTCTCTGTGGATGCATAAAAATCCACCACACACCAGAAACTACCCACACATCTTCCCAAAACAGACAGGGGACCTATGTGGGTGCAAGGGCAAGGCTGGAAATCAGTATTTTCCTCTAGGTGAAGGTGATGTGACCAACTCTGCAGCGTGTGGTTAGGTCATGAGTCAAGACCTTGAAATGAAGCACATTTAGTTTCCAGTGGTAAAGCACCCAGCCTTTGATTGTTAGAGCCTTACACCTCGAAAAATTAGGGAACTGGCCGGCAAAATGGGTATATGCAGATAGACACCTGCCACATGTGCCTTCAGGACTGCAGGTGCACAAGTACCAGTACAATATTTTACAGCATTGTTTTTAATTTTCATCCCAGATCCCAGCATCCCATATAGAAGGGGTTCATTGTAATTAAAGAGTACTCCAGCTGTTTCCAAGCTGCAGCTTTGTGGATTTGCTCTGGTTTATGCATATTGCATCTGAATTAATGTACACTTAAGCTGATAGGGGATCTCATGTGTAAAGCATCACAGAGAAGCTCATACATCCTCTTTGCACCCTGGGACAATAATCTATTTGCATCCCACAGCCTTTTTTGTTTCAGACATACCTGCACAGGAGCTTTACTTCTCTCAGGCTTCCGTTTGCTCTGTGGCCCTTATTGTTCCTCTTCTCTCCTGTAGCTGGCAAAAGAAAGCTGTGGCATCTTTGTAATTTGTGCCTTGCCTGTAAGATCTGAGGCAGTGTATCGTGTTTAGAGAGTTTGAGGCCAGAGGGGATCTTTAACTCCTCAGCTCTTCAAACTGCCCTCTGAGTAACTTGTCCCTGGCAAAAAATGACGCATCTTCAGAGAACATGCCTGCTCTGGAAGTCATTGAAAGATGGAGAATCTATCACTTCACCAGAGAGTTCGTTTCAATCACTCCTACCAGAACAACCTACATCTTGTTTTTAGTTTGAATTTGCTGTCCTTTAGCTTCACATTCATGTCTTTTTCTGTACCCTTACTTGCTAGATTAAATGGAAAATTCACTTGCAGTATTTTCTCTCTAGTATGTAAGTATTCTGTACCCAAGGAGTTACTTTTCTTATAGATTCATTCTGTAGTGCCCAGCACCAAATGCATGATCAGCCTTTATACTGTTTCTTGGAGAGAAACAAGTTAGATCACTTCTACCATCTTTTATTTATTCAATTAAACATGTTTGTTACCAAAATAAAATCAGCTAATTACTCCGTGGCTAACTATCCTTCTTGACTGCTTTTACAGTCTCATTGACCTGTCACAGTGTGCTGCTACCTGGAACAATATGCCAGTAGTTAAATCAGGTGAAATCAACCAACAGATTGACGTTAAATAATGTAAAAGTATTCATAATTTCAGCTACTATCAAAGAGAAGTCTGGGCTGCTGGTAACAGCAGTTACCAGAGAAGTTTAAATGCTGCAGGGCATTTTCAGTACTTACACTGAGTGAGTGCTCACTGTGACATGGCTTACTCTAAAAAATATGTTGTCTAAAGCATAATTGTGCACTTTTGGCATAGCAGCATTTCAGAGCTAGCAAGTGGGTGTAAACATCAAAGCACCTACATGACCCTTTTAGGTTTCCCTGTAAAAGCCAACAGCCAGAGACCGCTTCAGAGGCATTCTCATCTCCTTCTCATTCCTTCTCATCTCCACCTATCAAAGTCAAAGGTGTAGAAATCTGCATGGTCTGAGCAAAGCTGAGGGTGCTGGGAATGCCAGCTGTTTCCTCCATCGCCGCAGCTCCAGGGGCACTGGTCTCTGCTGAATCTTGTCTCTCAAATCAGCCTCAGCCTTGCCAGGTGCCTGCAGGCAGGTCTGCCTCTGGAAGGCAAGGCTGTCATCCCCCCAGAGAACATGTTTGCAGATTTTTTCTTAAAACCAGTTCCATTTCATTGATCCTGCTTAAGGGCAGGTCACTACCCACAGTTACATCAAGAAAACTGAGATGGCAGAGAAATGAAAGTGAGAATGTGGGAGCTGGTGGTAGTGCCTTTAACAAAAGAGTAAAAAGTTATGTTAGAAGAGACTCGGTTGTCTACACAAAGTGGTCGGGTTTACCAGCTGTACCATGAGTCACTTTTAACATCAGAACACCTTAAATTCACTACAGGTTTATTCTAGTAAGGCAAATGGTTTCATTCCTAATTATCATGTTGAAAGCCAGAGTGTATAGACAAAGACAACACAAAGTCATCCTGAGCAGCACTTTGCATTTGAAATCTCTCTTAACTGCTGCCTGGGCTATTCAAAGAATATTACACTGTCATCCTGAATTGCTAGTTCTTAGATTTCAATGACAGTTTAAAGATTTACAAAGTGAGTCTCAGCCCCAGGGACAACCACCTGGAAAAAAAAACCCAGAAAAACCCTCCCAAAAAAACCCACACTGTTTCATATATCTGATTTTCCTCCAATGTACATTCGATGCCGTCATCTAAATAATTCCATTGTCATAAAATTAAATTTTTAAATTTAAACTTACATTTATATTTTCTTCAGTTTATTAAAATCTGTTTGTATACAACTGAAACTAACTTATTTGAAGTGATGTCTTAAGAGAATTTATATTCAGCATCTTTTTTGTAAAATGTACAAGCTTGTTCAGAAAAGAAATATATTCTTTCTAGTCCTGCATTTCTGGTTGGATTGAAAAAAATAAATTTCAGAGATATGAAACAACTATGAGGGGAAGGCAGATTGTTAGTCTGTTCCAGAACCCAGATTTCCATACATGGCACTGAAGTGATCACAAGTTGTTCTGTTGGTGAGCAATTTGTACCTGGATTTTTCTTTGGTCTTTCAGAAATGCTTAGTATTTCCTGAACATTATTTTAAGGACAAAACTTCCTGTATTTCATCAACTACAGCGTTACAAACTTTTGTTATTCTAGTTTTAAGACATCATAAAAGTCGTCATTGTATAGAAGAGTACAGAATGAAGTATCAGTTATTCAAAACGTCTTTTCATCATCCCTGTCTTAGCCAAATAAGTAGCTGAAGCCTAAAATATGAAAACAGCTTCTAATATAAGATCAAGATTTTCAGGCTCTTAATTTGCAAGTTTTTGGAGATAAACACTTTGCAGAGAAATTCCTCAGCATTTCTGTGCACTCAAGGACGACAAAATGAAAACTGCCATGTAATTCAAAAACGTATTTGGCAAAAATGGAAGAGATAATTTAAATTATCCATTATATACATTCAAGGCTGTATAATGAGCCACATACAGCTTCCCTTTTTGTATTATGCAGTATGTGGACTAGGAGATTATTTAGAATAATATTAATTTTCATGCTATATTAATATGCACTGCTTTATGGCTAAGTATTTTTTTATATCTTCCAATATTCCTGGTGTGATTCCATGCTGCCTTCAAAGTAAGCAACAAAGTGGACAACAATTAAGGGACTGTGCACCTACACATACAGCTAGGAACAGCTCTTGGAACGTTTTAATATCTCTGCGTATTGGGATATCAGTGACCTTTTTAATCAGAAAAAAATGTTAAAAACCCTTTTGCTCTTACCAATTACAGCCTAGTTCTAAGCAGACCTTGGAAAAAATTATTCACACTGCTATCACGATGGAGTGACCTGACATTCTGCACTTCATTGCTTCTGAAGCAGTCACTTCATCACTTTCTGCACTCTCCTGTTTTTTAGCAATAAAAATGTTGGTTTTTTAAACTATGCTGCACTTATGTTTGTTATGGATTCCACTTTTATGCTGTTTTACTTCTGGTAGTCTATGTTAAACAATTGAGGTTCTTTGCATAAACTACAATAAGCCTTATAACAATTATTGTTACCTTTACTGAGCCTGCAAAATTATTTTTCCATTCATTTGGGAAATTGAAAAGCCCTTTCCACTTAGGGAGTGTAATGTGATTTACTGAAGAAATTACTACAGCCATCAGTGCCAAAATTACGATCTCTATAAGAATGGAGTTCAGCCAATGAAAAATGCTATGGTAGTTAAACTCAGACTTAATCTGCCTGGTCTGTACTGAGACAGATATTAGGTACTGTATTCTATATATAACAAGCATTATTTGGTTATAATAAATATATGTGATAAAGTGCTCTTTATTTTCTAGGAGCTTGAATACACAGGCTAATTTTAGCAGTAATTCTTCAAGGTAGATTTCAACTCTACTGAAAATACACCTTTTTTTTTTTTTTTGAGGGTTAAAATTCTCTTCATATAAAATAAAGAAAGAAATAGAGTATTCTGCAGTTTTAAAAGTTCTAAGCAAATGTAAAATTATTATTTGGATGGAGATAATACCTAAGAGCTATCTAGGGAGAAATAAATCTTCATCAAAGCAGGTTTGACTCAGTAGTTCAGAAGCTCCCCCATGTCGGAGCCCTCTGCCATCCCTGGAGGAGGGGGTGAAGTTTGCAATAAGCCCTGCCATAATACCTGTCTGGAAACTTCCAAGATCTGTCTGAGAAATCTGTACTTCACAACTCTGTTATGCACACAGTAGGTACTAAAATTCAGCAATAAAATACCCTTATGTCTCTTTGTGNAGCCCCTTCAAACCACCACATGTAGCTATTAAAAGCGCTTCACAAAAGATGGCTTTTTTTCTTCTTGTGAACTGATCCTCATCTGGGTTACAAGTAGAAGAAACAGCAGAAGTTATTTATGCAGTGCCATATCTGTGATTTTACTCCAATGTAGTCTTGGGAAAACTTAAAAAAAGAAAAGTAATGTCATTGCTTTGTAAGCTTTGTCAATAGGTTTTGTTAAAAGACCTGATTTCTGCAGGCTGAATCCTACAATGCAAACAGGGATTTATTGACCAGTTAATTCCCTAGTGTAGTTCTGCAGAGGTTTGATAGACTGGCATCAAGGCTTCTGCTTATGCCTGTAGAAGACCAAAATGGGACATGGTCTTTTAATCCAAGAAAGAGCCTTGGGAGCACCACCTGGCACTACATTTCTCTTTTTTTCAGGAGTTCCCTTTCCTCATCTTTCTTGGCTCCTTAATCCATAACAAGGGGGTTTTGATAATAGAGAACTCTTTCTCAAACATATGTCTAATTATTAACGTCCTTGTCCTACTACCTCACTTTCTGGAGTTGCACTCTGAAGTATCACGTGCAAAATGCCTCTATTGCCACCCTGGGAATGTCCTGAATTCATAGTCTAGGCATGTTCTTGAAATAGTATGTTTTTTCTGCTTAAAATGGCCTTCCTGGAGGTCAGAACCATTCTAAGATAACTTCAAGAGACAACATTCCCACAATGCTTCATAAACTCTATACCATAAATCACAGTCACCTCATGCATACTTTACCCAATGCAGACGTGGTGCATTGGAAACGCAGATGACCGAGCACTTTGTCAAACCTGCCTTTCCTCTCTCACTGTCTTTTCAAGAAGTTCATGGCATCATGGAGACCAAACCCGACACTGCAAGATTTAGAATTATTTTTTTCACACAGAAAACATGAGATTCTGTGGGGCTTGGTGAAATATCCGTTCTTCTGGTTTCATTGCTTTTTATTTCTTTTGGAAGAATAGAAGTTTTTCTACCACATGTAAGGAATTTATGAATTCTCAAAGCTGAGATAGGCTTCCCTCAAGAGGATTTCCTTTGAGTAATTGCCTAACTGGTGGCCACTGAGCTGTAATTACTCCAGATGAAACCAATTGTCATCATTCCTTGCAGTGCAAACTGCACTCCAAACACTCCAAACAGCATTCCCATTAGTCATATCTCCAGCACAACCTGCACATTTTTCCTGCTGAAAACAGATATTGATTTGACACAGTGCTGAGATTATATGATGTATAACTGATTGTACATTTCTGTATAGTATTGGATTAGACTAATGCATCCAGGTTTTCAATCTAATTATGTCTGCTTAGCTGATGGAGAGAGTTGTACCCTGTGCAATTGCCTTGGAAATTGCCAATATCACTTTATGATAATCTACTTAGAGTAAAAGAATCCTAGTGAAACAGGAATAGGCTGAGTTTCTTTCAGAGCTTTTCTAATGTCGCTTTCATTTTAAAGGAACATTAGGTTTTTCTGAATTGGTAAATAAATATTTGAATCCTGCTCATGAAAAATCACAGAAGAAAGCAGTCAGCATTTCCATGGTCTTTGAAGAGTGTATCACATTGGCTGTCTATCACTGTTCCATAAATGCACTCTGGTATGATTTGGTCTTGGCAATTTATGGTGATAAATACTTGAATTGTGCAGCTGGCCCTGGATCTAGACTCAAGATTTCCCCCAGTGTAATATTAGCTAATATATCTCTTTTTACTCCCTGAATGGTACCCGCTTGGTAAGACATAAAGTCACAGTCATCTTAAGTTTGGAAGGAAAACCAGGTGGGAAACATTTCATTAATATCCAGCTGGACGAAGAGAGGAACAAAAGCAAAATGTGCATGAGACAGAAAATACAAACGGTCTTTGATCATGAGTAGCTCAGTTTCTAAGAAGCAAGGAATTGCCAAAACACCATAGAATATTTTTTTAATGTTTTCTATTAATCATTACTTCTCATGAACATCTAAGTCCTATCACTTTGCTCTCCTATTTCTTGGCAAAAGGACAATAATAAAACCTGAAGCATGTCAGGGAAACAGGCTCACTTGAGATTCTTTTGGGTCTGTGAATGATCAGGATATGAAAAGAATGCTCAGATTTCATAAGGTGATTGCCAAGAAGCTAAACAGCACCTTAGCACCAATACATAAAACAGAGAAAATAGGAGCAATTCCCGTGCTCAGACTCTTTTTTGTGGAAAACTTCATTACAAAATCTGTGTGATACTGAATTGACTGTAAAACAGATGAGGTTTTTTTTGTCCTTGAGAAAATTGACAAAAGTAGCAAATTTTGAGGATGAAGATGGTGTTCAGCCAAAAGCTCTGAAAGAGCTCACCAGTGAAAGAGTCTGATTACTGAAAGTGGTGGATAATGTTCTTAAACCTGCCTCACACACCTGAAGATGTCAGACATGATTCTAACTGAATAAAAAACAGTTTCAGGGAGAACCAGGGAAGTCCAAATATGGAATCCTGATTCCTGTCCTTGGCTTCAATAGCATGCTAATATCACATAGAACAGACACCTGGATAAGTATGATCAATTAGGGAAGAGTCCACGTGTGGTTTTTTTTAAGACTACGCCTTACCTTGCAGGCTTGGTGGAGTTATTTGAAGAAGTCAGGGAGGAGTTGAATAGGGCGAACTGGCTGGTGTGGTGTATCCACGCTTCTAAAGTGCCTTCAGTAGATTTCCTCACATTTAATTTCCTGAGCATTTCTAATAAACATTAAAAAATAAGTGAAGAAGAGTGAACAAATGTGATGGTGGGCAGAAACCAGAGAGATGTGTGTAGGAGCCTGTTCTGGTTAGAATATTGATAAATGAACTGTCTGTGAAAAACTGCACAACTTACAAGACTGAGTGCCTGTGTAGATCACAGCAGCTGATAGCTTTCAGTACAGATAAACATAAAGGGATGAGCCCCGGACAAAAGTACTTCTAATATCACATCTTAAATGATGGGCTCTGAGCCCAGCACTAATACTCAGAAGTGAGATTGTTCCATGAATACATCAGTGTATCCATCAGTAGCAGTCAGGGAAAAATAGAAGTTAAAATTGCAGGCATTAGTAAGAAAAATAGACAGTGCAAACACAGTGTTACTGTACCACTGTTTGGATCTACGGTTTGCCTACAATTTGAAAAATATGCAGTTTACATCTGCCTGTGCCAGAAAATTTATATTAGAATTAGAAAAGATCCCAAGAAAAGCTGGAAGGCTAATCTGAAATGGAAAACATCATACAAGAAGCAATTTAGAAGGTTATGACTTGTGAGTTGGGAAAAAATTACCCAGAAAAACAAAGATTGGTATGATGATGGTAATTAGAAAGCAACAGTGAGCAGTGTCATCTACCACAAGAACTGCAGATCTCCAAATGGAGCTGGCGGGAGCCAGATTCAGAACAAACAACAAAGGAAATGGTTCTTTGTGCATCACGTACCTGACAAGTTGAAATAATTTCCAAAGGATGCAGTGGAATTATGGAGCATTTATTCGATATCCTTTTGTTCAGCAAGTAGTTAGTAAGTGAGGATGTAATCTTGGGTTAGGACAATTGTATGAATCTGTATGTCCAGACCTGTTTTTTGATGATTCCAAATTTGGTGTGTTGATTAGGACCTGGTAAAAGGAAACGCAAAGCAATAGCAAAATGACTACTGAGAAAGAACTAATTCTACAGACAAATAATATACAGTACATTATTTCTCTTTAATGGCAGGATTGTTTTCTGAAGAGGCAGGAGCCCTATTGTCACACCCGTCACTAAGACCATCAGCAACAGAGGGCTCTGTATCAGAGCAGGAACCTGCAGGCTGGAAGCCAGTGAATCACTGATGTGTTCCAGATGGTTTTAAGTGGTAGAATAAGAAGTTCAGGGCCCTGGAGAATTGGTACAACCAATTGCCTGCTGTGCACTGTAAATCAGGGAAAGCAGCTTGCAATTAACAAGGAGTGTTGCAGGTCTTGTCAATATACTCTGTTTTACTGATTATCAGAAAAGTCCAAAACCTTCGGATCAGATTGTTGGTGAATGTAAATCTCAGTCAATTAAAATTAGACTTTCAAAGTTTCAGAATCAGGTAGAAAAAAAAAATCCTATAAAAAGGGGAAAAGCAATCACAAAACCTGGTTGAAAGGAACAATTCCCCCTCTACCTCTCCGGACTGCCACATATGACTGCTCCAGCTTCACAGAAAGGGTGAAACCTCTCCATCCAGCGAAACAGTCATTGGCTACACAGTAATCTGTTCTACTGTCTTGCATTTTTACAAAAAATGTCTTACCTTTATTCCATCACATCCAAGAACTGGAGCCTCATCTAAAACCCCTTGAAGTCAGTGTGGGCTGTCATTGACTTCAGCTGGCATTGGAACAGACTCTGAGAATGTAAATCGCCTGCTAGCAAACTAAATAAAGATCTGGGTTCAATTCAAGTTGAACATAGATAAATTTAATAGTACTGGCATCAGTGAAGTTATACAGGTCTGCAAGCACACCAGCCTTCATTCTGTTTGTTGCTGTTCGGTTGACTTCAGTAATTCATTGCATGAGGTAATACATCAAAATGGCATTTGATAATGATTTTCACTATCAGTGAAGGCATGAAGCAGAAGATTAAGTAGAAATCAAACTTTCCAAGGGTTAATAATAGTATCTTAGAAATGGGAAAGGATACTTTGCACTGTTTATGCCATGCATAGCATTTCAAAAAATTGAAGCCAATCACTTTTTCAAGACAGCACGAAGTCAGGCCCTATCTAGAAAATGGCACACATATTAGGATTTCAAGAAAAAGTGTTCTTGCTATTATCTCTGGGATGAGATAGACTTTGCAGGAATGACATAAAAATGCTCTTGCCTCCAGTGTTTGATTGGCATAATCTGTCTGCAACACCTACAGAATATGATACTATGTTGCAGGAATGTGGCATCAGTCTTTTCTAGGAGGAAATATTTTGAACACCTTGAAATATTTCCTCATCATATATGTGTCCGTGTGTATGATAGAAAATAAATTCTGCTGCTGGTCTCTTGCGATGTATCTTGCACACAGAAAGACTAATTGTAGTCTTCATCATAGCATAGAGACATAGCTTGTTGTGGTATCTGGACTGGAAAAGACAAGGACAAGTAAAACAGAAAGGGAAAAAACATTCCTTTAAGTATTTATGTCATCTGAATGATTGCTTTGAAGGGAAGAAAACAGGACTTGTTTACAAGTTTCTATTCTAATCTTTTCTACTGCTACACAACAAGTGTCACAAATTCACACAATTTACTGAGTTTTGGTTGGGGTTTTTATTGTGGTTTTTTGACTGACAACATTTTTTTTTCCTTGTATCTCAAAGAAAATCCACCAGAGTTGCTCTTTGCAAAGATTACATTAAGCATGCCATATTGGTGGGAAAGAAGACAACCCTCAAGAAAACCACTTGGAACTGACCAGTTCTTGCTCAACTCTTTCATTCTTAATCACAGAATGAGAACCTTGAATGGGTTCTGAGAAGCACTCAGAACCCACAACATCGCATCTACTCACTGAGATATTTTGCATAAATATTCTTGGTCATGTGGGGACACAAGTCTCTCAAACAGGATGGTCAGTTGCTGTCTGGATGGGAGTCTCCATCGCAAGAATTCTTGCAAGAGCAGCTTCTACAGGATCAAGATGGGATACCACAATTTGTTCTGATCATTTCTTACAGACCAGCTGCTCTGTGGTCCTACATGATGACTACAGTACATTAATTATCCATTTCTATTTATTGTTTTAAAACTATGCACAGAACATCTAGCTTTTCTGCTATGTACAGTGTCCTACCTATAACCATAGAACCAGAGAAAGATTTAGGTTTTAAGGCACCTATGAAGGTCATGTAATCCAACCTCCTGCTGCCTCCCATCCTGCCCTTAATTAGTTCAGGCTGCTTAGGTAGTTAAATCTTGCTGACTAGTTAAGTCTAGAACATTTCCAAAGACATTTCTGCACCTGCATTTTGCAGACTGTTTAAGTTTATCCATGTGGAGTTTGGCCAGTTCCTTCACCTGTCACTGGAACTAACAATATCATTGGGACTGCCCAGGATTCCTTCACCCAGGGACTTCACCAACACATTGAAGCACACAAATAGCGTGTAACTGGTCCAGGCACAACAGGCAACTGTCTGAAATTTCCACCTAGACTGTTGCTAGTCCATTGCTGTGCCATGAAACAGCACAGAGATCAATCTATTGCCTGTCTCAAGCCAGTCCATTGCCACATCTACTCGGAGATCACCAGGAGACTTAATGGATCAGCCATGGAGCTGAGGACAAAATGCATTGGCTATGTGCACAGACAGAGTGCTGGTACCCATCTGCATCAAACCTGAATTTAATCTTTTTATCACAGCTATAGTTTAAATCCAAGCTTGTCAAAAATGCTTCATTCTTTGGTCTAACCAGGCCTACCACTTCACTGAATGTAATACTAACACACACATAATTATGGGGTAGGAGAAATTTTCCCCACTTCAGCACTTCCATGCATTCAGCCATGTGATACTGTCACATTTATGAAGCATGATTCTATTTATATGTTCAAGTAGCTGTCATAGCAGCCTCAGCATCAAACAGCTGCTCTGCTGGAGTGAGCAGATAGTTGCTAATGGGAAATGTTACACAGCTCCTGTGGACAAATCTCATGCTAAGCAGTACTGCTGCTTACTGTAGGAGTAAATTTAGAACAATTTTGCATCCCTAAGAAATTGCCCCCACATGAATGGGTGTTTTTAGCTCAGGGTGGTGCCACGAGGGAATTATCTGGATACATGTACTTCAGCAACTCATTTCAGAGAAATGGAATGGATGTCCATCGCAGACATACAGCTACCTCACAGTTTCCACCCTGGGTTAAACTAACTAACCAACTAACCAACTAACTAACTAACTAACTAACTAACAGACTAACTAACAGACCAGCCATGACAGATCACCAGTGTCATCTTTTGATTTTCCCTGAGACATACTGGTGATCACTTCACCAACAAAGAATATTGAATGTGAGACTGAAATGGAAAACCAAATCACATAAGCTAATCTAGCATGGATGTTTGTCCCATATTTCCATTTCCATGCAATTCTAATATACTAACACAGTACTTGCTGGTACTGAGCAGAATACAGTGATCTGTACTGTGCTTAGACATTCCTCTTACACAGTTCAGAGGAGGGACCATTTTTCAGTTTCATGGGGTTTTTTTCTTTATTGCTTTCTGATGACTTTTTTTTTTTAATTTTAGTTTCATTCTATCCATGGATATTTTATAGAAAACTACCGTCTTCTATAATCTTATAATTGAACTTGATTTGGAACAGAACAATGTTTACAATGCTTATTGTTTTGACTGGGAAAAGTTTACCATCTTAAGACAAGAGATGCAATCAGGCATGACTTTGGCTCCACTGTAAAAAAAAATTACATTTTATTCTATATTTTTTCATATAAAGATATAAAATATTTTATATATTTATACATGTACTACATATAATAAACCCAAATCATTAATTATTAAGTATATTACTTTATCTTGAATTAATTAGAACTAAAACCCCATAATTTTATTATTATGGAATTATGACCTTATAGCCAAAACCATTAACAACTTTTAGACCAAATCTGTGAACTCACAGGTTCATTTGTAATAGAATTTCCATACTTTCCTTGATGCTTCCCTTGAGGGAAAGGCTTCTGCAGCTGCCCAGGCAGGATGGTTCAGTGAGATGAGGGCTGAGCACGGCAGCAGTTCCTGTGGGAAAGCACCACTGATATCTTAGCCCCATATGCCATTTTTTTAGGGTATCGGGGTACACAGAACACCAAGGCATGTTCTGTACACACATACCTGCCTCAGGGCTGCTCTCTGCTCCTTACAGATCTTTTCATCCACTCTCCTTCTCTGTCAGCACAGACTGTCCAGTAGAGACTGTGTCATTTGTAGCACTGCCAAGTTTAATCTACCTGCAGAGACACCTGGAAAAACAATTTATATACACACAAAAGTACCTGTGGAGTTTGAACACACTACCTGTCTTAGCACTTCTACTTCAGTTGAGAGAAGCAATATCACCAAATACAGGTCAAGGAAAGGAAATGTATTCAGATAGCCAAAGTTATCAGAACAGCCCAGTCAAGAAGATTTGAGTCTTCAGGTAACCATGAACCCACATTCTGACTTTATCTGGAGTCCCTTGTTGAGAGTGAAGCACTAGTTGGACGTGCCATGGGAGCCTTGGCACTAAGGATATGCCAAGCTGTGGTCTATATTACTAGGAGTTACTTGCCAAAGAGTGAATGCTCCAGGATGTCAAATTGCTATTTGAGAAGTGATTAACTACTGATAGGTCACTATTCATCAAGAAGGAGTGGAGACTTTGGGACAAACTGAGAAGCTATAAAATATTATTCATTAATTATGCCACATGAGATTCTGCCTCCAACATGGGATTGCCATGCTGGCCAGCTTAGTGCAGATGCCTACCAGATTTTTCCTGTCTATTTCAGGGTCCTTTTGACTCCTCGGTGTTTCTTCACAGATTGATCTTATGCAGGCCTTGGGACACATTCATGGCCCTGTACCTGCATATCGCTGGCTTATGGTCTGTACTGGCTCACCAATTCAAAGTGTGGCCCATTGGTACCTTTCAAGGAAAACAAAGAAATAGTTCTAAAGAAGTCCAAGGATGGAGGGGTAATTTCCTGCTGCAACTCATGGGGCAGCTCCCACCCGTAACAAGCTGTCATTACAAGAGCACATTTTAGCAGTCTTGAGTGAGAGAGCAGCATCTCATTGTGACACAGAGAAGGTATCAACAGGGGCTCTAAGGAAAGAGATCGCTCTGTACCCATTAATGCCAGGAAATCATCTAGTGTTGCAACATGACTTTATATCCTGGCTGGAGTCCAGGCTTTGTTACAATTAGCATATTAGCTTCAATTATGTGAGCCTACAGCTAGCTTTTAGCTAATATCTGTAATTTACCTTGGGAAGAAGTTTGATTTTGTCTGTCTTGTTCCTGGTGTAGCTTGATTGAGAGTGAATTTCATGCAGAATATTTCTTCTCTGGCTAACATGCTGTGTATTTCTAGAAGCTCTGGAGTCAAGATCCTATTTCACATCTCAGGAAATCTGGGATGGGTTTCCCTGTGTGCACAGCTTGGGTGCTGGTTGTTTGAAGATGCCCAAAACATCCAGAAAAAGCCTTAAGTTTATATCCCACTCCAAGATAAATTTCAGAAGGGACTCAGCATAGAAGAGTCATGCCAAGCCTTTCTGTGTGCATATCCTGTTTGGAAAAAAGCAGAGCCCCACAAGATAAACCACTGGGAGAACTGGGACAAAGGTGTCATGCTAAAGTGTTGGCTGATGACTCAGACTTGAGACAACTTCTCTGCTTGATTGTAAACTTAAGGGACATGATCCGGTAAAACTTAACTAATATTTTTGCATGTTTTTACAGGGGGGCAGTTAGCAAAAATTACTTACAACACTGACTGTAGCACAGTAAAAATAAATTCACAGGTAGTTGTGAGGCATTTAAACACTGCAGGGGAAAAAGCCCATGGATGTGTCTGGCCAAAACTGTCGGGTCTTTGCTTTACGTTAACATATTAACCTTCCCTCAGCAGAATAGAGGCCTAAAGATAAATTCATTCTCTCTCCTTTAAATAGCCTAGACATTGGTAAAGCAACAGAGGAACAAAAGGCTCGAAAACTGTTGGAAAGCTGAGAGCTCTTTAAGCTGAAAAGGAAATGGTTATGAAGGATTAGAAGGAAATGTAGTAGCCCTTCTGGGCCTTCAGCTTAGCAGAGCATAACCATGACCAGCTCTTGTGATGACCCTGACAGATTAGGAGGAGAGCAGGTCTAGGATTTGTGTTCTTACATCAAGTAAGACAAAGAACATTACATTAAGTCATGGCAATGTGGGAAAAAAGAAGAGCAAATATTGAGTGATTGCTTTTTTAAAGTGAGATATGAAATGAAACACTTATCGCCCTAACAGTCTCTGATAGATGAGATCAGAGAACAGGTGCCCCAGGTAAACAGTATTCCTGGGAGTTTATCTGCGGATAATCCACATTACCCTTTTCACAGAGCTATGAACTGATATTCAATTTTTCCACCACAATGTGTTTTTGGCTGGATGTTTTTACTATCTCACATAAGAACCAAATTGTTTTGTAGCTTTAGGATGACAAACTCAAACTCTTCTTCAGGGTAACACTAAAAAATGAAGAGATAGAAAAAGACTTCAGTGATGCACAACCCTTATGTGTTGTTTTGTTACAAGACATGTATCATCAACTTCCCACACATTTTTTTATGCAGGAGATCTATGGGATGCTCAGCTTGGTGCTCCACAGTATGCCACCACCATCAAACAAATGACAGGAAATTGGCAGCATGTTGTGGATTTACTTTCTCTAATGGAAAACACTGTTCAGTATGGATCTAATACCCTTCCCTCTTCACCCACTCCTGCCATGCCTCCATGCCTTCAGGTTTCTAAAGCAGGTCTCAAGTTGAAGAAAGCCTCAGTCCTTCACAGGTTGAGTGTAAGGTTTGCCAGTGTACAGCAAAAACCTAGCCACTCCTCAGGTGTCGCTTGGAAGCCGTTCAGCCCCTTCCTCCCCTCCCCAACAGCACTCCAGAGAACAATTCTTTTTTCATAAAGGGGAAAGCTGGGAGAGAAAATACTTCATTAGGAATTTCAAGAAGAATTAGAGTGGGTGGGACATTATCACTCCATCTGTGTTTGTGTTACAATTTCATCTGGAAACTACGCAGTCCATTGCACATGCCACAATAAATGACAGCCTGTGCCCCAAGCTGTTCACCCCACAGACAATTAGTAATTATAGCAGTGCTCTCAAGTGGCCAGCTCTGAGTCACACCTAGTACTTCTGGTGTGTACATACACCTTAAATGTTCCACAAGCTGCTAACAAGGCGTTTGCCAATGTGGCTCTGAACGGGCTTGAATTGCGCTTCTTGCTTTAGATGGAGACTAATACAAGTTGAGAGATGTGTTGCCGGTGCTGTATTCTCCTATCCCTTCATCTCCAGGGTCACCCCTCCCTGCACACAAGCTGAGGGCAGCTGTCTGACAAACTGGCCCAGCAGCACCCTGCATCCCCTTAAAGTCAAAGGCATTGGCACACAGTCTCATTGCACCTAAGCAGCTGCAAGGAACTCCAAAGTCCTTGCAGACTTTGTCAAAAGTCTGTCATACTGCTTTTAACAGCCCTAGCCTGAACTGATTTCCTTGTGGATCAAGCTTACGAATACACAGCATGACTAGAGATGACAGCAAAGGTACAGAATCGGCGCTTACTTGTATCATTTGCTGGACTATACCCCTACAGCCACAGAGAGTGGCCCTTGGTACCCTCCAAGCTGAACAAGCATCTTGTCCACAGGATTTACCTGATGAAGCAAACCATCCCCAAGGGCGGCATTGATATTTCTTGCAGGCCTTTCAAGACAATTTTGCCTGCTCTTGAGCTGGGCCTGGCACTGGGCTCTGCGGTAGTGTGGACACCCATCTCCGTGGCTGTGGTTCCAAGGCAGAATTGATAAGGTAATTTCCTTCCCCACAGTACCTTTTTCTGCTCCAAAGCCAGGTATATTATATTACCAACCCCAGCTAACCCAGGGTGAATTTCAGCTGCCTAAAAGAAATCACAGAATCACAGAATGATTACGGCTGGAAGGCTGTTTAACCTAGAGAAGAGAAGGCTCAGGAGGAGATCAAAGAGCATCTCATTAATGTGTACAAATACCTGAAGGGAGAGTGAAAAAAAGAAGGAGACAGGTTTTTATCAGTGGTGCCCAGTGACAGGACAAGAGGTAACAGGCACAGACAAAAGCACAGGAAGTTCTATCAAAACATAAGAATCACTTTTTTCCATTTTTTACATCACTGAGAGTGATTAAGCACTGCAACATCTTGTCCTGGGAGGTTATGTATTCTCCATTCTTGGAACTGTTCAGAAGCTGTCTGGACATGGTCTTGGTCAACCAGCTTCAGGTAGCTCTGCCTGTGGTCCCTGGATGAAATGTGCACGTGCATTGTTTTTCCTCACAACGGATTATTGGCAGGAAGGCATGTAATTTCCATCAGAGGTAACCAGAAAAATAAAGTACTATTAGGACTGCAAAAGACAGGCAAAATCTAACCCTTATAGCAAAGAGCTGCTCAAAACAATCCTGGTTGTTACAGTGGATAAAACACGTGAAAGGAGAAGCTTGAGGAAGGACAGATGTGATGCCTGGATCTTAAGGCAAATGCAGAGTGGCAAGTCTTATCCCTACCAGATGGCCCTATGATTACACAACCTTTCAGCACACTGATGGAATTCGAGATTTTCTGTCTTGCAAGAAGTAGCTTCAGATGAGTTTCAGCAGAATAAATATGCACCATTGACTTTTATTCAGTTTTAATAGACTTCTGCAATACACTTTTAAAAATGTACTTCTGGTTTATGACTGCTACTTTCTCATATTCTCCTCCTTAATCCCTATCTTCATAGATGTTTAATTGTGTAGAAGAATCACTGTGATGTATTTAACTTTCATATAATTTCCCTGTTTGGTAATAATACCCCCAATTAACTACTGTTCTCATTAACCAATTTACTCATTTATAATCAAGGGCAATGGCTTTAACAGTTCTAATAATATGCCTTGTTAATAATGTCTTAATGAGGATTACCCTTATACTGCTCTCAGAAGGTTCACTTTTTCCCTAAAATGAGAAAAGGCATATTAATGAAAAATAACCTTCTGTCTCCTGGCTAAGTGTTTTGTTGGAATGAAAAGAAAATATGGAAAAGTACTGTAGATTTTTTACCTCCATGGGCTGCCATTTAGAAAACCAGTGAATTACAGTAGGTGGAGTACATGATGCATTAGTCCATAAATCAGTTCTGGCCTCAGTCCTCTTTCTTACTTGCTATAATTAGACACCAAGAGGCTCCTTTTATATCCTCAGTTGAATCAGGATGTAGGCATTCTTATCAGCTTCACTGGACCTAGCAAAGAGAATACTGTTAATTAACTCAGGGAAAGAAGTAAAATGAAAATGAAATACCTAGTCAAGCTTTTATCGACTTAAACTAGAAGATCAAATCTAAGAGAATCTTCCGTAGAACTAAGGAAACACAATAAAACTGCAATGACTGAATATATGTTCTGCTAGCAGTAGCGTAGAAAATTTAATGTCTGGAATCAACAAAAAATGAGACAGGTTTACCAATGATCAGCAAAAATAATCTGGAATGGCCATGTTATAAATAGAAGCTCACGCATTTACAGGTAGAATAGAGAAGCTGCCTAAGAAAGCTTGCATTTAAAATAAAGGGGAACGGAAGCATAAGTCAATGCATGGTCAGGCAACCTCGGAAGTTTAAATGTTGGAGGAAGAAGCACTTGGTGAAAGACAGCTCTATAATGCATTCAAACTGATAGAGAACTGAATGCATTTTTCCTTTTACAGTTTTGCCAAAACAGAGCACCCACAGCTGGTCTAACAGTGTCTGAGAAACAGAAACCTGCTCACTATCACCTGTGCAATGCACATTTGCTATGCTGCATTTTGTACACATAAAGGCCCACTGACCTCTGATGATTATGATATTTTGAGACAAAATTATAAACCTCTGAAGTCCTCCATTTTCCAGCATGTTACTCAGATGTCTCTGTATTCCCCATTCCAGCACTGTTAGGGTTTGAATCTTGCCTTCGGTGATCAATTAGGATTTTAAGGCATACTTAGGTGAAGAAAGTTGTTGAATCTCATTAGCTCTAAGCACTGAAGACATGGCAATTGATACGATAAGCACCTATGCTGAGATGGGGAGAAATCAATCTTCAGAAGTCAGTATTTGCCAGCATCTGAAAATGTTGGTTTGCCACAATCAGTTCTCTTTTTGCCTATATTTTGGTTTTAACAAGTGGAAATTAGAAAGATATAAAGAACAATGTCCCAGCAATATTTCTGTTCCAGAAAAGCCGTTGCAGCTAGTGTCCAAATACATTCATTCAGTTCGGGATTTAGAACACAGTAAAAATGTAAATGTCACACTGTTTTCAACCTTTTGCAGAGATGTCAGATCAAGGCCTGTTCACCCTACACACCTGACTATGCCTTTAATTTATATTTTTGATCAAGCACAAAAGTTGGAAGTAGCCTCAGCATTAATTTTTAAGAAGAGAATTTTTAAGAAGAGAATTCACTAACACAAAAATTTCATTAGTTTCCATTATTACTCTGAAGATTCCCATGATAAAAAGAAACACACACAGATGAAAACCTGTTTGCACTAAACTGATCAGGAATTTTCCTACAGACTTCATTGGAGGCAATATTTTACCTAGCATCTTACGAGGAGTAGATTTTACTTTCCCTTGAGGAGTCGCTGTTTCTACTGGTAAGCAGGCAATATCCTTTATACAGCAATTCTGAGGCAGCTCATGCAAGTGATAAGAACTCACTGAACAAATTTTGATGCATTCTGAGACCATATGAGAAGGTAATTAGATAAATTCATAGAACAGAGTTTTCAAAAAACCAGGGATGATTTTGTTCTCTTCCTTGGGCTTCAAAACAATGTAAGGCCTCTGATTTGGTACTGAATTTAACAATGAGCTCCTTGCCCTTGACTGTGTACAAGCTACTTCTAAATCACTGGCATGCCAGTTCAATTCCATCACTTATTTATTTTTTTAGGCTGGAAGAATTTAAAGCCAAATTTAATTAAGCTTCTGTCATTGTGAGATGGCATACAGAAAACTGTTTAAAATACAAGCCTTGTGTGACTTGGTTCTTGATATCAATCCCATTTTGATTTCCTACATTATCACCTGTTTAAAAACATGCCTTAAAGCTGTAGTTTTTTTTCCATGGCTGGGGTTTATCATCTTTTGCACAGATCTATGCCTTCCTTTGCACCTAAGGACATGCATTTTCCTATGGAATATATTATATGCATTTGGCTGGCTCTATATTACATCTTGTTTCTCCCGAGATGAAAATACCTGGGGTGCAAAGATAGACAACTTCACTTTTCTGTTTATTGTGAAAATCAGGTTGAAGCTGGAGGGGAAGATCTGGGGGTGGAGCCAATCAGCACCTGGTCCAACATGTTTTAGGGCTTACCTGACTGTTATTGAACAATGATAGTTTCACTCCTATTTTTGCAGGGCTGGCTTGACTGTGACATAAATAGAGATGAGAGAGGCCACAAAAAGAAACAGATGGAAAGGAGTTTGGCTGATGGATCGGAATAAAAAAATATGCACAAAACGTGACAGAGTCATAAACCAGGACACTGGACAAGTAGAAACCATGATCTCCTTCGTCCAAACTCTTCCTGTAAACTATTACACAGCTTTAGGTCACCAGCAGACTTGGCTAGCTTTGGAAAATGGAACATTTTTTCGTATCTTCTAGCTAAAATCTTGGTCCTATTAGGCTTCAGTGTTTTACAAATCACTGGGATTTCAGTGCTAATGAACTTCACTCCAACCATTTCACTTCTTTGAAAGCCTGTGGTTCAGCCGAAATTACTTATTTATATAGTGGTAGCTGTTCATTCACTTAGAGAGAGAGAAAAGGCATACGAATGCAAAATAACCTTCTACTTCTATCTCGTGTCTAAGTGTTTTGTTGGAATACAAAAAAATATACTTAGATTTGCCATTTGATTATTCCCTGGATGTTAAATCACACTGAAGTAATGTCATAGACTGAACTTTGTTTACATAAATTGGTTGAGCCTTGAGATAAATTTCTCCCTGATAACCCAGGACTGATGCCTTAAAGTGTTTACGTGCCAGATGAGGGAAAAGGCAGGTAAGAAGCAGATCCTTTGGAGGTGGGGTAATGCTTTTTATCATGTCGATTTCCTCCACTCAGTAAGGCACAACTCCATTTGACAGTGTAAAACTCCCTGCCATGGGAGGTATTGGGTGTTCACATGGAAGTCAGAAGGTTTCTTCCCTCTCAATAAGGCACAAATAGCACGAGGAAAAGCAGGGCCAAGCAGCAGTTGTGTCTTTAGAAGGGGCCACAAACCATCAAAGATCCCCAAAGTGCCCCAGAACTTATTTCCACAGTGTTGCTTCAGACAGTGTGAAATCCCTGTGCAGGGGAGGTGTCAGGCTCCTGCTGCAGCTGAATTGTTTTAAAATAAACCTGGCTCACATGTACACTCAGGTCATTCACTGTTGTTTCACTCTAATCCACCACAAGGGATCTATTAACCAGAACCTCAGTTACTCTGCCTCAGAGGTGGGCTGTAACTAATAAATAAAAATGTATAGAACTGGCAGGAGAGGCCAGAAGTGTCAGAAGTGGTCATATTGCCATTTTAAATCCTTAGCTGAAAAATTAAGAAATAGTCATGTTCTGTTCAAAGCATATGAATGGCATATAAATGAGGAAGATATTTGTTTACACAGTCCAGGCTGCTTTGATTTAAGAATCAGTCAACCAGCTGCCCAACTTGAAAGATGGATTACACTTTCATATGCCACAATCAAGGTCTAGACAGATCTCCACCATTTTATGGTACATAATATTTCAGACTTGAGTTTTTAATCATTGGCTTTTTAGACACAGTTACTGTAACTGTGTACATTTAGCATCAGCCTGGATGTGCTACCTGAATCCTGCCACCAACTTGTTCTGAAGGGCTGTGGCAGAGACAGGAGCTTATTCAACCTCTCTTCATTGCTAAAGAAAACCCAGGTCTGTGCTAAGCGTTTATACTCTCAGCCTTGAGATCCATCTTCATCTGCTGAGGTGGTATCTCTGTTCTGGCCTCCTGGGCCAGCTATTGCTTCTTCCATCTTGTGATGGAAAACGGGTAAACCATAACCAAAGCTAAAAGGCCACTCTTCAGAGTTCTCTGGAAAAAAAAAGTAAAAACTTGATGAAGAGACCTAGCAAATACTACACAAATTAAAGATTAAAAGAAAGGGCTGTCCTGGTGACATGCTGTGGCAGCTTAATATCTTTTGGGATCTGGCTCTGTGCCTTTACTCATGAAAGATAAGCCCGGAACCCCTCTTCATGCACCAGCAATAACGTAAAAGTAATTGAACATCCTGCAAGGAGAGGTCTGTCATGTTCCTGTATTTCACTGGTTCAATAATCTGATATTATTAAAATTTCTTGCAATCTTCTTGCTATTAGGCAGTGCCTTATTTGATCAGATGATTATGAAAGATGGAGGGGGCCGTTAGCTTATAGAGTTTCCTTCTAATACAGAATTACATGGTAGGCTGATTCAACCTGCATGTGAAAGCAAAAATAAGAATTTCTTTGCCTCCTTTCTCATTTTTCTATTTTGATTTCCTTATATTTTTTATCCAAGAATGTCATAGACTAGTAATATCCCATGACTCCATTTCACACTTGCTTAGCAATGGTATTTATGACTTACCTCTGGTAGCAATCTGCTTATGTGAAGGTATGCAATATATCTTGGGATCAGGCAAAACCTCCTTTTCCTCTTTTTAGATGATATCCTTGTACACTTTTATCTACCTATATTACCAATTTTTTCCACTCCTTTTCTGTACCTTTTTCCAGCTTCACTTCTATACGAGACAAATACCAAGATGGATGTCTGCTTTTACAATGTATTCCTTGGAGGGGGAGAGCACGGGAATTTGCTTTGACATGCTCGTGCTTATAATTGTCTGGAGTATTCTCAAGACACATCGGTGTATTATCTTTCCTAATTTCCTTTTAATCCTCCACAACAATAACCTTCCTTTCTACACAACTCTCTGAAGAGCTGGTGTTGAATCTCTCCCTGATATCCCTGGATGTTAGGATGCTCAATGCATATTCCCTAGCAGAAACAAAACCATGCCCAGCCTCAGCCCTAGAATGCAGCATTTTTAGACCAATACATGGGTACATTTGAATGTTAGGAATCTCATGTCTGTTTATAGTTATGGTTGTAATGTTTCCTGCAGCAGATGACATGGAAATGGTCTGGGCACTAAAAAAAGAGAAAGAAAGCCCACCACTCTGTTATAATCTAGTTTTACATCACACGAGACATTTCCATCACCTTCTCTACTATGCCATCAACATAGAACTATGTGTTTCCTCCTGTTCTCCAGAAAATCCTGTGAGGACCCAGAGAATGGTCTCAGTGAACAAGCTTCTGTAGCAAAGAATAGCCAACTCACTAGCAGAAAAGAGGCTTCAGGAGGCATAACTATGTGACAGACATGACAGGTCTTATTGCTCTTGACTCTTCTCAGCTTTCTTAAGCAGAGTCTCTTTGCCCCTGTCTTTGCCCCCATGATGCAGAATTTGCTTACTATGGCAAACAAATAAATTCTGATAACAACCAGAATGAAGCAGTCAGTTCAGAAGCTTATTTACCAGAAAGATTTCCCCCTCTCAATAAAAGCAATTAGAGCTGTTGCCACAAATCCTTTGCTGCCAGATGCTACTGCTGTGATGATATCCATCAACCATTTCAGTCCCATTTGTTCCTTGCTAGACACGGTAGTAACCAGACCCTCTGTCACATCCATGAATAATCTCTCTTCTGACTGGCCATGCCAGAGTTTGGACACACTAGCTGCATCCTGAGCCTGCTGCTGGGTCTGGGAAGTCCTTCCTGGTGCTTGCTCAGTTCTTCATGCTCTATTTCACACCTTTGGAGGAGAGCATTCATTTTACCTAAAGTAACCGTAGCTGCCTGAAAATCAGCTTTAGACTAAACTAATTGACTATATTGATTCTGTAGGCCATGGAGAGAAATAGGAATCTACTAAACACTAATGTTCCCCGCCCATCTCAGGATGGAAGGACTTGCTTTCTTCATGGGCTTCAGTAGAACACAGACAGAAGTGTCATCAGCTGATTGGGCAACAATTTTGAAATATTGATGCAGGCTGTGCTAGGCAATATTGTACCACTATATTTATGGATTTTAATTTTCTAAGCAAGCAAATAAGAGTTAGAAATACCACATGTGTAACAGTGATGTCCCATATATTACAATATGGTGACATTTGTATCATTACGGGACATTGCTATGGAGTGCAAAAGCTACTGTACAGAAAGCTGATATGTATGGCTGAGGTACCACAAACATAAATCCTTATCAGTCCACATGGCATGATCATGGCTGATTTTGAGTATGTTATGATCTAGCTGACTATATATTGACAAATCTGCCAGCTTTTACAGGGCATTTCTATCCCCTTTCCCAAAATACAGCTGCTTAAACTGTGATTAGAAAACTGTCACAGGCCCTCTGTACCAGGGGGGTAGGAACTACATTTTCCTGTTCTTTATATTCTTCCACTAATTCATCCTTTTCCCAGTTCTCCTCTTCTGCACTGCTTTTCTGAGTCTTCATGTTCCTCCCTTCCCCTTATTCCCTTTAGATTATCTGTCCATTTAAAATTCTAACAACACAATAACCATTTCTCACGCTTTTAATGACAGCTCATAATTGCTGACAAGAAAGAGAAGGAAACCATGTGAAAATGTGCAGGCATAAAATTGTCATAATGTCATACACACTGCTGGGATCAGTAATGAGGAGGTTGGGCCTTAGTTAAGACAGCTAGACAGCAAATATATACAGGAAGAAGTGGCAGAATATAAAAATGAATAAAATAGTGGCTGTGGAAAGATAAATTAATATAATAAGGTAAAGTATGTTAGAATCAGACAGAAAACAGAGGTTCCCTTCATGTAGCATAGACAACACAGCAAATAACTTTGGGAACAGCTGGCAATGAATGACATTTGTGGGACCTAACTGGTGTCGTTCCACTCTCGTTGCCACAGGAGAGGTGGCAACTCCCCGAAGATTCGCTGCCTTCCTTGCTGTGATCACTGCCACTGAACACAGCACATGTTGGGCTGATGCTATGAACACAACCACAAAACTTTTCCACAAACCGGGTTCCTGGGACCGTGGGTCATGCAAACACGTAAACTTGTTAGCTCACCAAAGAGAATTTCTTGATTTACTTTTGCACTTCTGCACTTCTTCTCAGCCCGTGCTATTTAATTGAGGCAACAGACAAAACATTTCAGAGGCCTCGCCTTACCCAGAGGAGGACAAGGTGACAAATTCTGCCAAGGATCCTGCTGAGTGCAGCAAGAAGGGATTTTATGAGAGGGGGAGTTTGTTTATTTCTGGAGCAACATTTACAGCTCCTGCCTCAATTGGAACCTTCTAGCAGTGTTCACTTTTAGACAGAAACATCATGAAATCAGCACTGTAATCCAGTTCATTACTGGGTTTATGGGTGGAATCGCAGTCCATCTCTGCTATAAAATGTGGCTTCAAAAAGGCCAGCTTTGCTAAGGACTTGGCAGTCACTTCATTAAGACAATACCTTTCTGTATCTGCTGCTCACAGGAAAAGGCTCTTAGAGGAAAGAAGGTAAAAGCTGATGCAGTGAAGTTGAGAAGAATTCATCTCTTCACATTTTTATGAGAAAAAATTTCTTTGCACTAACAGCAGATTTAAATTTAAGCCATGACAGTCAAACCCAAAAAAGTCGCAGTGTGCAATGCTGAATATCCAGTACTTACCACAAATCACCTGCTGTTGAAAACCTGATCATGTCTCCTGAGGTTTCCATAAATGGTTCCAGTAATTGGGGTTGCAGTTGGCCAGCTGCCGTCGAAGTCAAGCTCCCCTAATTGGAGAGACCTGCCTGTGCTCCTCAGGGAATTGCCTCATCAGGACATCCGTATGTATTTCTGCAGACCCCCTCAGACTTTTTGCATTCAAGGTAACCCAGCAAATGTGCTTCTCAGAAACACAAAGTGATTCCTGCATCAACACAGATATTAACTGGAATGTATTAACTTTGGTTAAGACAAACTGGAGGTGGGGGGAGGGGGTAGGCAAGAGGAAATAATAAGAAACTGATAATCTACTTGTGACCTACAAACGTCAGAGAGGGCGAGATTTTGGGTGGGTTTCTGTTAGAGTTTTCTGGTTTTCTTCATTTCTAAGGATGGATGAACATTTTAAGGGAGAGAGGTGAACGACCAAGGTGTGTTTTGGAGTTCAGAGGAGAAAAGGAGGTGCCACATCTCAAACCCAATACACATTTTACACAGTAGAGGAGCTATCACGCAAATCTATTTCAGTGATCTGGGTGTGTGCAGGAGGGATCCCAGATTCCACAGTCCCTTTTAGAATAGCTTGCATACAGCAGTGAGGCTTCGTAGGCAAATGACCTCCTTTCACATGACTAGTCAATCTTGGCTGACTAGCTTTTATAGTTAGTTTGTAATGTAAAAACATATAAAATACTAATCTTAAGCACAGCTTACATTTTCCTTCTTTCTCATCTGATTCTGATCTCAGCAAATCAAGTTAGTGGCTGATTAGTCCCAGGATTTACTTATGGAACACAAAACAGTTGTTCTCATGTGATATTTCCCTTATTAAATTCTTGTTTGAGGTAGGAAAAAGTAATTTGCTTTCTGGAATCTGAACGAGATGGCCACAGCCGTAAGGTTCTGTTGCAGATGGATTGGTGGGACAGCTGAGACAAGAATCTCTTTGCTGAAAAAGCTAAGGAATAAGTGCTCCTTGTGCTGGGAATGGAAGATAATACAAAGTGTTCAGGATGAGGAAATGACTGAGTCTTACAACTCCCTCTGTACAACTGTGCATCTCACCAGCTTCCCATCACAGAATGCTCTGGCTGGTGCCTAAGGCACTCAGATGAGTTTCAAATATGCATTTCTTTGCTCCAGTGTTTTCCATACTTAATGCCTATTCTCAGAAATGTCCCATTAACATTCTCTTTGCTGTAGATGTCCCTAGTGGCTTGACATTTGGGAATAAGCAGCTTACATGGCCTAAGATGTCAGTTAATTTTAGCAGTGGCAAGACTTGAGATGGCAGTCCTCGCCACACAAAAATATGGGTGGCATGCTCATAAATCCAAATGTTAGTGGTTTGAAAAGGCCGACAACTTCTCCCCCTGTTTCATGGAAAAGAAAAAGAGGTGATTTCAATACAAAAAGAGGAATCTGCACACATTTGCCATGTGAGTTCACTGGCACATATCCTGCCAACACTGCCAGCTTTATTAGCATCTTGGTCAAATACTCAAATCTGGCATATTTTACTGCTTCATGCTCTTTGTCTTCAAATACTGTTGCTATGTCTGGAGAGCACTGCCAGGGCAAAAATAACTTACTGCACATTTCAGAGCACTGCCTTCAGTGTAGCCTGGATTCTGTCAAGCAAAATTTCACCTGCGGAAGAAAATGAGGAAAAAAGTAACCCCTTGTAGTCCTGAGTTCATAGGTCACTGGGATCGATCTTGTGACAAATTACTTACGGACATCTTCCCCACACAGAGCTGATGGTCTGGAGGAAGCACCCACAGTGAGGCTCTGCCCTCATGGAGAGCTGTATCCACATACACCTCTCACAGCAGAATCAGAGCTGCACAGGGTAAATCATAAGCAGTCACCATGAGGGTCTTGGGGACCTGCAGCATGCACAGCCTCCCTTCCATCCCCATGACAGGACAGGCACAATACACCCTGCTAGGGGGTGTTACTGCAAAGGAAGAAAGAGAAGAGGGAATCCTTTACCTCCCTTGAGTTACTCTGTGCTTGAATATCTACAGGAAAGATGTAGGTTCCTGAATCCTGCGACAGAAGAAGCCTGGTTTCTGCAAGTTGAAGTCTTGATGCTCATTAATTTTGCTTTATAGGGTGGTACAAGTTATGGCTGAAAGTCTGCCTGGAGCTGGGACAGGTCTAAGGCCAAGAACTCTGCTCTGTGGGGTCCCACTGCACTCACCCATCAGGGTGTTTGCAACAAGGTTCCTGGTCTTCTTCCTTTGTTGTCTTCCAGAACCTTTTCTCCCTCAAGCTTGGGTGATATCACAGAGCTGGTTCAAAAATTACTGTGGGGAGAGACAAACAACTGCATATGCCCATAAGCACAGGTTTTATAGGACACCATGTGTCTGCATCAGCTGTATAATTATTCCAATATGAAATCTTTCCACTTTAAATTGAAAAGTCTGAAAAAAATAAAAAACCTCCTGCCTGGAAGTGACCATTTTGTTATTCTGAGTCTCTCTGACAAATCTGGCAGCAGGTCACACTTGTATCTTTGCTCAGTGCAGCCCTGTGCTCCTTGTCCCTGCACCAGACAAGTATTCCCACAGCTGGCTGAACCAGAGCTGGCTGAGTTCTCCTTAGCAGACTCCAAATTGTGTGCAGCACTCTTTTCCACTCTTATTAACACAAACCTTGTTTCAGCTCTCTGAGTTCCACAAAATAGAGGTCAGGCCTGGAAAGAAAAATCATGTAGACCCACCTTGTTGGTGTTGTTATTTATGATGTCGTGAGTTCAAAGACCATTTGAGGGGATGCTGAAGACACTTGAGGGTGTTTTGCTTTATCCCGTAACACAGAGAAATGTGTAAATCTAGGTATGTGGGGAGAAGGTAGGATGAAGTGTATTCTTGTAAAACCTGTAAGAGCTGATTTGCTAGCCCAGGACTGCATTTTCAGAGAGGGCTGCTCTCTCTGACCATACTGGGGCCTTGGCTGAAACAGGTTGGCTCTCGTCAGTGTTTCAGGGACTGGTGGAAAACAGTAACTCTCAGGCAACCTAGATATTTCAGAGCTGGAAAAAGAAAAGTCTGACAGCATGCTCTACACTTCTGGAGCAAGACAGAGGGAGTGAGACACTGGTTTCGTAAGGAGTTCAGACATAGTAAGTGGCAATAATAAAATATAAATTTTCATGGGTCTCCTTTAGGATCAGCCATTGTTAAGGAAAACTCTCATTAAAGCAAGGCAGAAAAGAGCAAACTCTGGACAGAGTGATAGCTTTAAAAGTGGATTTTTCAGTTTTTGTTAAATTTCACTGCATTTTACAGCCATTTATACTGCAGATAACCAGCGCCTGCTTTGCACTGGGGTGGAGGATTATGGCAGCTAAGGTGTACTTTTTTTTGTGGATTTCTCCACATTTCAAACATTGGTAATTAAAATGAGAAAGACTTATTTTCCTGAAGAATTTCGATTGCAGAAGAAGTACAGGAGAATTTCATCTCCCATCCTAATGTTTCTACTATCTTTTTTGAGATGCAAGAGGTTATTTCTGGTGACTGTAGGAACCTAGGACACTGCCAGTTTTGAGATAAATCAAGACTTGATACCTTAAAGCCATGTCCTCCAAGTTCTGGGACACAGACTGAAAGGATCAGCTTTTGGAAGAAAAATAGTCCTATAATCCTAAGTATTGAGCACTGGAGTTTGGCTCTGATTTACAGTTTTGTTGAAAAATCATAAACCCCAAAGAATTCAGGAGATATAAAACCATATCTCTTAGATCACTAAGGACCTTAACACATCATATGACCACCCCATTATTTGTCATTGTGCATTTCAGGGCTCTGTCAAGTTGAGATAAAGGCTGTGCCAAAACTTCTGGTGCACAATGAAATGAAGACTAAAAAGATTAGGCATGAGCCTCAAACTCCATTGAGGGACACTGGCCAGAGGTAAATTCATAGATTCATTTCCTTGGGTTTTGTTGTGTCTTAGGTGGGTTTTGCAGTGTGTGCCTTAAATCCTGCCGCTAATTCTGACTCCCTTCTCTCTCTTCTTGCTACATTCTGCTTTCTTTACTGTAGGTTTATCGCCTGTCTTCTGGGTAACAGCTCTCTCTACTGAGGACTGGTTTGTTGTGACGGTATCCTTTCATTTCTTTTTCCTGTAAAATCATAAGGACTTACTGAGAATTACTTCCCCAGTTACTACTGATTTACTAATCTATCTGGTCTGCAATTTGATTCCTAGAACATTTCTTTCTGGTCACAGACTATCATCATCATCATTGGAAATATGCCATCCTTGACCTGAAGAGAAACCACAACTGACATTCCCCCTTTCCACTTGTATAGCCAAACAGAGGTCTTTAAAATTCCCAAATAGTACACCAGATTTGGAAGTGATGAGCCAGAAATATGGAGATCAACTATCCTTATTGTTTCTGAGCTCAGCTTAACCTCAAAGTGATAGAATAGGGGGACACAATTTCCCTTTATTCCAAGTATGGTCCAGCCTGTAAACCCAGCTTCCTTGTGCACATCAAATAGAAGGGAAACCATATGATTATTTGGTCACAGAGACTTGGTATAAAGTTACCAGAGCAGAACCAGAGCTCAGTGTTTGTCATTATGGTGTGCTATTGCCAGCTGCAGAAGAATGGAGGGACATGGACAGATTCGAAAGTTTGGCAAGCTTCATTTGATTTTGAAAATTCCTTTAAGTCTCTCTTTATAAGCAAGAGACATACTGCATACTTTGAATTAAAATGTCTCAGTCAGAAAGGCAATCCAGTGAAACTCCAAGTACTCTTTTCTCACCTGTTCACCCACTACATCAGCAGCCTCTTCTTGTGGTACTGTGAATCATTTCATTGACAGTACTGTTGTTCCTGGGCACAGCTCCTATGGTGACATCTGTGACTTTCCAAAACCAAGGAATGGAACAACCAATTAATTTCTTCATGGCTTTACTTCTCCTCATATGCTACATTTGAATTTTTTCTCAAATCCTCTGCAATGTGAAAATAATGCTTTAAAAAAAGTCTTTATTTCATAAATTATTTGTCTGCCCCATTCCACTGGTTTACTTTCATCTTAACTGCGTACTCGAAAATTCATCAACATGTTTCTTTCTTCTTTTTCTAGTATAAACTATAGTAAGGAAGAGAGAAGCAAGAGAATAAATACGAAGGGCCAATTTTTCCAATGGAGCTCCGAAAAGTCACAAATAGTATGTGTTGGTGTATAGCATTATATGACAGTGGATATATATTTACATATACAAAATACATTGTTAGCCACACAGTGTTCTATGAACATGGAATGCCCCACTGCCTGCACAAACACAAACACTCACAGATACCCTGAACATATTTCTGCAGAATGACTCACAGTTTGCCTTCAAAAGGCAAGTGGAACTGGCAAGACTGTGTTGATATTTCTACCTAATTAAACTTTTCCAAGCACAGAACAATCACCTGTGTTCCTTGGGTATGAAACCCAGCGAGTCGGAAGTTGTAATTGTAAGTCCTTTCTTAATGATCAAAGACTCACACTCTGTAATGAGGTAATCTTTTTTGTTTGGTTAGTTTTTTGTTTGTTTGAGGTTTTTTTGTTTTGTTTTTAAATGTATTTCTCTCACCACCACCAAAGAGCATTGTAATACTTTTTAAAAACAAATTACTTCTGTGAGGAGAACAAGTATAAGTAACTTCAGCCCAAAGGGTAATTTTGCTGGAAAATTTTATGCAGCTGAACAGAAGGTTTTGGCATGAGAGTGTCTCACTCATAACTATAATGCCTTGTTATAATGAATGTTAGAAGTCAATCCTTCACTACCCAGCAAACAGAAATTAAACAGAAACTCGGTAGGTGACTTGGATTTAAGACTCAGTGACAATATATTTCCATCAGTTCAATTTAGTTTTCTTTTACTGTCAGGTCATTACCTTCTGAATGCAAATCTGGGGATTGTCTCCGCAGCCATCTTTGGGAATATTTGAAAGTGCATTAGCAGGCATCTAACCATTCCAGTTACAGTAAGGAGCATTAATCAGTAATCCATATGAAAGTATCTATCTGATGATGGTGTACTTAGAATCTTCTTCCTAATAGACAAAAGGAATATGTTCTTAGAAATATGCAGAGGGACCACAAAGGTCTCTTTATAATTGATAGCTACACAATGAAAGGCAGAAAGCAAAGAAAAACAAACTATTTTATTTATTACATAGAAGAGCCTTACTTTTCAGAGAACCATTTTAATTTTCTTCATTACCACAGAGCTTATGTTCTTCTGCTTTTTATTTCCTATGGGCTTGTCTGTGCTGTGTATTCCATTTTTTGTGGTTCACTTTAAATACCAAATTGACACAACTGAAACCTGTTTTTTAAACTTGATCACAGGCAGAGAAATACTTTCCTTTACAAGGGATGTGGAAAGGGGAATAAGGTAACATTATTATATTATACTATATTGTATTGTATTGTATTGTATTATAAATATTCTAAATTTCATGTACTTGCCAAAGCAAAACTGCTATAACAGTTACACTGAGCTCAGGGCCACTGGTCTCCTGGGAAAGGGCAGTATCCAGAAACCACAGGAGAATTGCTCTGGCAGGTCTCATGGTCAAAGGCCTTCCTTAAAAAGGACTGTCTGCCCACGTCCTAACCGCTGCTCCCTTACACACCCCAAGGTCTAAGCCTGGAATGAAACACCATATTTTAACACCATTGAGGAAGACCTGTGTTGAGATAAAGAGATTGAAAATAAAAATAAAACTGTACAATATTGGAAGAAAATACATTCTTTCCAAACTTCCTAACAGTTTAGCCACAAATCCACCGCAGCACACTTATGGGAAATCAGTACATGTACTCTTCGACTCTGCTTTTTCATGACAGAAATGACCAGGGCAAACATCAGGGAATCTAATAGCCTGTAACACTGAAACTTCCAAGTCACCTTTCTGTTTTTCAAGAAGAAGTGAAGGCTTCTTTCCCTAAAATATACAAAAAACCTGTATGTCTTTGTGGACTGACTTAGCAAAAGAGATGAGCAAATCTGGAAGACAAACAGGAATTTTTACACAACATTTTGTGTAATATTAGGTAAGCAATCATATGTGACTGTAAGCATATATCTCTCTAGCCTGAGTGGTTGGAGCTGATCTCTGATCTGCTGAGTGAGCCTTTTCAGTTACGAAATAAACCTTTTTTTCAAAACCATTTTCCATCTAAGTCACTTTAGAAATTCAGATCAATGCTCTGTAGTAAAGACTCGGCTCTCGGTTGAAATAAAGCAATTCTAGAGAGTTAGAAATGCACTTGATAGCAATCCAAACCATGAATCCATACTAAAACTGCATTTAGTAGACAGTTTTGAAATACGACAAAGAGCCTTAAAGTAAAATCAGATTTTGATTAAATGTTTACAGATCATCTGTGGAACTGACCTTTACCTAAACTGTAGCTTGGAACACAGACTTCAGCAAGTTTTAAGCATAATTTTAAAGCACTGGGAAGTCAGCTCCCTTTCAACAGAGACTGCCCAACATATAGTTTATAGCAAAACCTATTATTTGGTCTGTGTTCTCAGGTGCTTTAAATGGTTTTATAATGTAGCATTTTGGACCTGCAGCACAGCATTCAGAGTAAGCCCTGAAGACAAGTGATGCCAGCCTATGGTGGGACCTAAGCACTCTGTATCTGACCTGGGTATTCATCAAATCATCTCAAAATCAGCTGTTAGGAAAGGTACAATGGGAACAAAGGAAGTCTAAAAACCAATGACTTCTGAGCCAAAAAAAATTTGTGCATGAATCCAACCGCAAAGTTTTGTATACCTCCAGATGAGAGTCTCAGTTTTCCATGCTGAAATAAACTGCCAGGAGACCACTATGTTAATGAACTATTGTCCCTAAAACTGTTGTTGTGAGGAATAATAGCAAATATGAATAATGAGGGCAAAAATGTGGCTGTAAACAAAAAAAACCACCCTTTTCACTGCATCTACAATTTTTTTTTTTTTTTCCGTTTCCCTGCACCATTTTCTTCAAACCACTCTTGTTTTGGCCCCATTCAGCCTTTTCCTTCTGTAGAAGTTTAAGAGGTGTTGTAGCTGAGAGGCAATGGGAAGACACCTCAGAACTTTTATGTACGTGAGGTGGAGAAAGGGTAAGAAAAAGAGAGGTGAGACACTTGAATTTTGATCTCTTTTAACTGCAGGTTCACTATCTAGAGGCCACCACCTGTTCCTTCGGCATGAGGGGCGTTTTGATGTTTAAAAAAAGAGGGCTGAGCTTGGAGCATGCTGAGTACCAATTTTAGTCTAGCAAGGGAGCAAGGGAGGATTTAACTGTTGGTCCATCTGTGAGCAGCATCTGGGAATAAGAGCTTGGAAATACTTGTTATTTATCAGTATTGTGAGTCCACTCCCAGCACAGACTCTCCCAAGAAAAGCTGGAGTGTGTGTTAAGCAAGTGCTGTGCTACAGTTTGTCAAGAGACCAAGATAAAGAGGTGAGCAAAACAAAGAAATCTTTGAGATCCAACTCAAAGGAGATTTATTAGGGGACTGCAAATTACACTACAAGATTGCTTTAATTAGTTAGTGCAATTAATGTGGTGATCCAATCTTTAAAAATTAAAAAATATAGAGAACAACTGAACTCTTTTCTAAGACATTCCTGAATTTTCTATAGCATTTTTAAGCATTAATCCATTAATCTTTGCAACTCATGTATCATTATTTTTATATAATGGGAAAAGCTAGATTCTGAAATTAAACAGTTTTAGAGTCATAAAAGCATCCAGCTCTCCAGGTGGAATTCAGAGCATCTATAAGCACAACTGCTAACATTTTAGCAAGTGACCTCCCAGCTATCCCAAGACATTAAAGCTGGAATCAGAGAAAGGTCCAAAGCAAACAATAAAGCTTTGCAACATCTTCACAGAGGATAACTTAGGGATTTGCATTATTTGCAAGACGAAAAAAGTACCTTCAAGTCAGTGGCATGTCACACACATACTGCCACATACTGAATTTCATGGTTGCTTTTACAAAAGCTGAACCCTAAAAGCCTCGCTCAAGGCTAGGCTAGGTCTGGAGTTCAAGTCTGCTAAATTCAGCCATCCAAGCTATTGGCCTAACTTCCACAATCCACCCAGAACATAAACACCTCTAACAGGGCGGTTCATTCTCTCTTGAGGTGGGAGTTGAAAACATATTTTGCCCATGGACAAGAGTGATACAGCACTGAAGACATCTACCTCTCAGGTGGCTGAAGGCAGGGAAATGTGTCTGAGCCTTAAACAAACTTACTGTCACTTCTCATCATGATTTTTCCACTTCTCTGAAATCTCATTCTCTCTTTCTCTTTCTACCTTTTAGTCTGTAAGTTTAACATAAATCTTCCTGCAATTTCCTACCATTTTTCACCAGTACTTCCACCATTATGTACAGCAGGAGAGGGCTGGGGTTTTAAGACAATGCTACATCCAAACCAGATTTTTATTTTAAATTTATATGGGGTTGCCACAGTGAAAACACACTTCAGTGCCATCCAGAGCACAGCACACTTGTTAAGCAATTCTCATTAAAACGTGAAACCAGCTGTGGGTTGATGAGGCTAACGGGCCATCAAGAGATCCATTCTTAATAACACTTAATAATGTGTTATTAAGGAAAAAACCACACCTGTTATTAAGCCTTATCTTAACTGTTATAGCTTGATGATGAAAATTCACTTAAGCGAGTAATCTATCAGTATTCACTATTATTTCTTGACCAAAAAAGTCTTAGCTCATACTACTCTGCTCTTGTTTGGAGAGACAAGATGCTCTCTCAAAACTCAGCTTGATAAATGATATAATTGTATATCCAGGGACTTGGTTTTGATGCTTTTAGTGCCTTCCGCCTTTGCAACTTAAGAGAGCCAGAAGCAACTCAAAGCTGAAAGCTGACAGGAAAAGGTTTATAATCTTTTCACTGTAGAGAGAGTGAAAAAAAGAAACGAAGGAACAGCATGAACCGACTCAAGTGTTCTCCTTTCTTAGAAAGCAAAGAAAATGAGACCTGAAAGTCATGAAGGCTGGCTCTGCCGACCCAGGGAGAAATTAGCTGGCAAGCAGAGATGCTTTGCAGACATTCTCTCAGGCCACTCTGACCTCCAGGGAAGCACAGGCAGCCCTCACTGTTCCACAGTACCCCTTCTCTTCAGCCCTTCCTTGTTTACCTGGGTTGGAGGCAGACAAAGCTGTGGAAGCACCTGGTGCAGATTCAACCCCCCAAACTGACCAAGTGCAACGACCACTGCTGCCACACAAGGACTCAGCCTAAACTGAGACCAGCATAACACAAAGAGAATGTTATCCCTACCTTAAATTCTTGGTTTCCAGGTACTTCTAAGCATAAAGAAAGCCATCTGTAACTGCTCTCATGAAGAGCTGTATGTGATGCCCTGCTCCTGTGCGTTCTGTTTTAAGCTGCAAGCTCTCTGGAGGCTGTAGTTAGGCTGTAGGAAGGAAGGATTTTGCCTGAGCTCACTCCTTGGGCCCTATCACCACACAGCATGTAGCTCCTGCTTCTTAACCTGCATCTGCAATGCTCACTCATGTCCCTACTTCCAGGGAATAACTGTGAGTTTGTAGCAAGGCACCAGATGCTCGTGGGGGTAACTGAGTAGGCTACTTCAGTGCTGGTACTCCTGGCTTCCTGCAGCCAGTGTTCCAAGCACAGCCACCCCAAAAATTAATGATGACAAGTGACCATTTCACTACTAGACTACTACATTCCTCTACACAGTTCCTTTACACATGCAATTAATTACTGGCTTCCAGGTATAATACAACCAAACCATGGCCCAGCCCAAAGGAAACATCAGCAGCACAATCCCTGCTTTCCAAAATGCATCAGTCACTCAGCTGCTCTATGGCCTGGCCTACCCAGGAGTAAAGAGAGACTCTTGGGTTAGTTTAGGTCATAAAAGATACTGAAGTGACTACAGAAGGAGTTGGGGAAAAAATGATATAAAGAACAGTAACACATTGCCAAGACCAGATGGTAATCACTCATGAGTTTTAAAGCAATTTAAGGATGAAATAGCTGAGTTGCTGGAGACTCGTGTAACCTTTCATTTAAAACAGTGTGGGTACTTAGAACTGGAGGATAACATATGTGATGCAGAGGTCCCAGTGGAGAATCACAGGAATATCAGACTGATGTCCATATTGGACAAAGTAAGAGAAACTATAAAGGGTTAGCAGACAACTGCATAAGCATTGTACCATAAATAATATATACTGATAGAGTCAGTGAAGCTTTATATAAAAGGTCATAATCCTGCTTTTTTTGTGATGTCAACAAGCTTATGTATGGGGCAGGGTTATCTGACCAATATAGCCTATTTTTAATTCCAGAAGGCTTTGAGAAAAACCTTCAACAAATGCAGCTCTTAGAGGGAAGGTCTTGCATGGTTATAAGATAGGAAAGAGAACAAATCATCAGTTCTTTCAATGGAGAGAAGAATCAAGAGGAATTTTTCAGGGGTCTCTGCTGAGACGTCTACTGTTCAACGTACTCATAGAAAACCTGGGAATGGTTGAATAGTAGAACAAAAAAACTAGTTGGTGAGAGCACCTTTACCTGTCAGACTGCAGGCTGGCTGTGCAAAGTCTTAGAGCAAGACTGAGAAACAGGATGTGTAAATAAAATGACAGAAGATGTTTGGTACATCTAAAAGAAAAGTGAGGCGCATGGGAAAAAATAATCCTTACTTCACACAAAGAATGATGGACTTCAAACTGGTTTTCACCACAAGAAGGTCTTGGGCTCTTGCAAGTGGCTCCATTGAAACAACATTTCAATAACTGTAGCAGGCAACAGAGTAACTCGGATTTTTGTCATTATTAGAAAAAGAACGCAGAACAAAATGTAACACTGTTTCTTGACTGTAGGAATCCATGGTTTGTTACTTCAGCCTTAGAGAAGGTTGACAGACAGGCAACAAGAATGGAAAACCAGTATCATGAAAGCCTTGCCATACTAAGGCTAAACCCTGCAGTCTGGAAAAGGGATAACTGGGAATGATGCGGTATACGTTTACAAACAAATTGTGTCATGGATAGATAGGAATTGATGTTAACTATATTTTAGTACAAGAACTGGAGAGCATCAAACAAAGGTAACATCACCCAGGTCCAATACACACACAGTATTTTGCTTATTCACACAGCAAACTGGAGAACTTGTTGCTAAATTACTTAAGGGTGCTAAAAAGTTGCATGGGTTCAAAGTGGGACTGCACATGTACATGGAAGAGAAATACAATAACAATTACACATATACTGAAAAAAACAGGAAGTCCCTGAAGTGGAAAGATTTGGGGCCTGAAAGAGATTTAGGAGGAAGTTTCACAAGTGTTTGCCGTTTCTTGTTCTTCCTGAGAAGTCTGTTCGTAGGTACTTTTGGTAGCAGGGTACTTGGGTTAGATGGATGGGTCTTCTGACCCAGGACAGCCATTCAGCTGGTCTCAATATATTCATATCCCCTTCTGACCCATGGAATAAGCAGATGAATTCTAAGCTTCTGGTGAATGAAGCCCCTTTGAAATGCACTGTCCCAAATGAACACTCCAGGGAGAAAGCCATCCCACACATCAATTGTTTTCCTTTAATCTATGTGCAGTTGATAAAGGTTTTAAGCTTCTTTGAACATGAGCCTTCAATGCTGGAGGATCAGGCTTTCTTGTGGAAATCAATTGTATTTCTGTTAACGTTGTGCCAGGCTATAGGCGTCTCATCTGCTCCTGCCTCAATAAAGTTAATTTCTGGTAGCCACAGTAGAGATCAGGATGCCGCAAATTAGAATTATAGTAAATGGCTCAGTTAGAGAAGAATGTCTTGAGGTATTTCAGAGTGATCCAGGTCTCCCTGAATGTCTTGAGAATAGGTAAACTCTTCAACATCTCATCATTTCCTTGGAAAAAAAAAGGAGTTGGCACAAGGAGTCAAAGACAAAGAACGGAAAATCTGGAGGGTAGGGCAGCACGAGAAACACAGACAACAAAAGAGAAATGCAGCATGGCAACTGGCAGAAAACAATCAGTGGTGACATAGAAAAGGACCGTAAAACCCTAATCCATTTTCAAGAGGTTTCAATCAAGATTCTAACTTTGATACAGACCCAGATTCCAGTGCTCTTAATCACATTTAATAACATTTGTTCTGTCAGATGCTATTTAGAAGATGTCTCCCAGAAATCACTGAAGCCACCCAGGTGCAGATGCCATGGAGTTGGAGATCCCTATCTCACCAAATTAACACAGGCCAGAGTCAAGCTCTGTGTTGAAGCCAGTCTCTTAAGAGAATGGAAAACTGCTTATAAGCACTCATTCTTCTGAAATAAAACTGGGGGCTCAGGTAAACTCCTTGTTGAAATACGTCTCATTTCTTCAGAGAGCTGACAGTTTTCCATATTCAGAATAAGGAAGATTATTAATTTTTAAGGGTATTTTAAGGTAAAGGCAACAGAGTGGAGTGTGTGTGTGTGTGTGTGTGTGTGTGTGTGTACATTAGGATGATAAGTCAGAGAAAATGAAACTGATTAAACGTACAGGACTTCCAAGGCTTGAAGGAAGTAAAATTTTGCTGAAGGAATCCTGTTCCCATCCTGCAGTCAGCTCCTCCTTGTATGTTAGTGTTTCTAGCATACCAGCCCTGGTGTGCTGTCTCGTCTTAGCCCAGATCTCTCACCTACTGAACTTTGGAGCTTTACTCCTATGGACATCTGATTTTTTTTTTTTTTAGGAAAGGGCTTGAATAACTTTATGGCAAAGTCAGTAGTGATGGGACTGGGATTCCTGGAAGATGAAATGCATTTCCAAGATCTCTCATAGATGTGCAGCAGTATATAAAAATTCAGTATCTAAGATTGTTCCTATTTTGAGTTTTCTGCACACTTGCTCCCATGGAAGTTGCCAACTTTATAGTAGCAGCTTTGTTCATGAACCTGCTCCTGAGATACCTAACATAAAACTGGAGGAATTTTACCTATTATCTCCCTTCCTTTTCAAGTAATTAATGTTTCTTTCAACCACTATTTTCCTTTACACTGAAAGAATTATCTGTTAATCACTTTGCTGAATTTACACCTGTTCTTTGCTGCAAGAAATCTGAATTCTAAATACAGTACTTTCAATCTGCAAGGTTTTACTGTCTTGAAGTTTAACAAAGGCATCCTTATACTGGGAAGTATTGCATTATGATTGAGAGTCAGCTGTAGCTTTTGAAGATGAGGTTAGGGGTATGACTGCATAAAATGCCCAAGAAAACAATACTTCTCACTGATCTCTGACTTTACCCTTACCTCACTGTCAGAGGCTTCTGTAATGCTGCTGTTTGCCTTTAACATTTGCTTTCTTAAGTCCTCAGGTGGTACTAATCCACAATGAGACCTAAACAGAATGTGAGACAAGCACAGGCTGCTGCCGAAACAGGTGAGTATGTGACCTGACAGGGCCCTGAAGTCAGCAGAATTGCATTGATTTTTGTGCCTGAAAGGCCACAGCAAACATACGTGAGGACATACAACTGCCTGGAGGTACAGCTGTAATTTCATACCATGACAATGCCCTAAGAAACTTCATGCAGATAACATGTTCTTGGATATGTTCTGTGAATCTGCAACACCCAAGGAAGGGAAGAAAACAGCTTTACAGCAACTTCATAAACTACATTACCTCTGTGAATCCCAAGTGAATCTGATGTACTTCTTCCTATCAACCTCTGAAATCAGTGGCTAGTATCCTTTATAAAAACAGTTGCTTCAGCATATTAATCACTGGCATTTCTATTTTATAGAAGCAGGTCCAGTGAAAGGGCACAGAAAGTACTCAGCACATCCTGCTTGCAGATTGAAGCTAAGTACCTTTGCTCTTCAGCACCAAACATAATTGAGGATGGAGTGGACAACTGAGTCATCCAGACTCAGCTTGGGCTGAAGCCATCTGTGCAAGAATGATACTAATTTTTAATGATAAAGGCAACCATGAAAAGAAAAGCCTGCCCATATGCTGTTTAATATGGATGTATCACACATGGCAATCACAGCCCCAGGTGTATCTGAGCTGTTAGAGCAAATAGTTTGTTTCTGATTAACAGTTCATTTTTCTCTCTTAATTACAATCATGTACTTTTTGGAAAAAAACACTTCAAAGACCATTTTAGGAAAGGCAGGCAGGACTGAGGAAGTCAACACTGGTTACCCACTCATAAAGTGTTTCTTCCATGTCTCTGCTTTTGGAGATGTGGGTATTTGAAGCGTTGCTTGCAAAAACAATGCTACAGCAGCACAGCTGACTTGTTGGGATAAAGCTCTAAAAGCACACATGCTTGTGCTACCTGTGCAAGGCAGCACTTCTAGGAGAGGAAATTCTGCACCATGTTCTGTAAAGGAAGAAGGGCTAACCCTTCTAGATAATCTATCACAATTTTCTTCTTAGCCAAAATACAGACAAAAAAGACAGCCAGCATGGATGGAAGAACAACCAGAAAACTCAGTCAATTAATCCAGCAGATAATGTTTAAAATATGCCCAGAGATCACTGTCTCCTCCTGTTACAATCCCATCTCTTAATCCCAGAAGCTTTGTGCTCAGGCTGTGCTGGGGTGTCTCACACTCAGTAAGAGCCTCTGAAGAGGGCATGCACAAGCCCTCCCTAGGGAGGGGAGGGAGATGTCCATCACCAGCGTGCAACTACAACAGAGGGCCCGATCTTAGCATGAAAGTCCTTCCCTAGCTTCAGACAGTGAAGTACTGCAGAAAAGATGGAAGGAGAGGGACATTTTCCATGAGAAAAAGGTTTGACATTCAAGCAGAATTAATGCTGACACCTCTCGCTTCACAAACAGCTTGAAGAAAATGTGAGTTATGGAAGGATTGCAAGGATCTCCTTTAGAGGAATATCCGTACTTAGATGTTTCCCTCTGGTGTGCATTACACAGCCAGTCAGTAACACCAATCTCTTTACAGTCTCCTACACACAAAGCCTGTGCTATCCCTATCACTGCATCATTGCTCAAACAGAGTGTTTCACACAGGTTGTCACAGGTGAAAGTGAGGTCACCAAAGGGGAATTACACCGTCAAACAAAACAAAGTCTATCTCAGGCTGTAAACACAGGAGATGTCTTTTCTTTCAGGTTTTGGGTTGGATAGTTTTGTGAATAATGGCAGACGGAAAGAAGGACAAAGGGAAGAAGAAACAAAGAGGTAGCAAGGTAGCTACTGTCTGGTGGGTTTTGTTAATTGCTGTATTTAAATTCGAAATCTCTCCAAGACAGGCTGTGACTGGGCCTATGCAAGGTTTAAAGATCGAAGTGCATCGTATGTAGACCTACAGAGAATTTCTTTCACTAGGGCCTGCAAAGGCTGACAGTGCCAGCAGGAGGGAGCTCAGCACAGCCCTTTCAGTATGAGGCAGGCAGCACTGCACCCCACTCACATGCCCAGAGCTAAGCCATGAAGACTGGGCTAGGATGAGGAGCTGGGCGACCAGACCAAGCCAAATGGCAGAATGAGAAACAGCACAGAGACAAGAGCAGACCAGGAGCTACACATGAGTCACACCAGAGTATCAGCAGGGTGTCAGACTCGTGGAAGCTGCATGAAATCCACCCAGGTGACCTCTCTCTCCTGTCTGCCAGGACTGTGACAAATAGAAGCAAGAACATTATAGCTTTATAGCCCCGAACAGAGACAAAATGAACAGAAGATTACAACCAAGAATAGCCAGTAGGTCACTAATCTTCTTCATCATATATTATTGATAGTCTCTGTATTTTTCATGACCTATGTTCAGTTCTTGTCTAATTTTTTTCACATGGTCTTACTGCACATGCAAGTCCAGGGCTTCCAAACTTCTGGGCAGTTACCTGTGGTGGCACTCACAAGGGGAACATTTCAGGAGCAGCCCATGCTGAAAATCATGTTCTCAAAACATTTCTCCCCATGTGCAATCCTTCACGACCTGCATAGATATTCTAATATTCTGTCCAAATATTTGTGTCTCTGACCATTCCCTATTGTATCTCCATGTCTTCACTGGACATCTGTCACCTCTTGTGAGAGCTGTCCCTCACCCTTCTTGCCTGTTATCACTCTTAGTATGCCAAGGGGACTGTAGTTTTTGGATAAAGTGAAGGGGAAGCATTTCTGGGGTAGTGTTTATTCCCTTGGAGGGATCTCCTTCTGTCTGAGCTATTAGGGTGCTATGTATGTACACGGTTTTTGCTAGAAAGCATGGATAAATTGTCCACTTCTTTTGCTAGCACTGAGTAATTTGCTGTCAGAGATTTCATGTGCCCAGCACAGGAGACCATTAGGCTGCAAGATCAGGAGTTAGATCATACATCAGCTTGAATATATGCAGAATAACTGGTTTTGTTTTTGAGTATTTTGGGTGCTCTTTGATTTCTTCAAAATTATTTTCACAACCTTCCTTTTTAATACCTCAGGGGATAAAAACCAATGCAGTCCATATGAAGAAGACATGCAATAAAAAACATATGTTTTCACCTTTTTTCTGTGTCTATCCCTCCTTCCTTGCAAGAGGAAGAACACAGTTTAAAACAGAACAATGCATGACCAATTATGTCTTGTTCCGTGCTTGCAAGAGACCCATCAGGCTTTAAAACCCCTTTGCAGAACTTCCCTTCCTTTCCTTAGAGAAGGGAAATGCTGGCCTGCAGTCAAGGGGAATGCAGGTTCAGACAAGTCCTGCAGTGTAAAATTACACTGGGTTTTGGCTCAGGTTCCATGAGGTAGATCCAACAGAGCTGGAAAAGATCTACATTTTCCCTGGAAGTTTTGGTATCCCCTTACAGAGTTTCTTTAAGCCCGCCCTGATGTTTCTCAGAATAAGGAGCATGCCTGAGAGCACAGATGCAATTCAGATAAGTCTGGCCTCAGACCAGACCAAGGCTGTCTATTCTAGATAACTGATCACTCTAAGATCAAAAAAAGAGGAGAAAATTAACATTCAAAGTCATACAGATGGGAAAATCCATCAAAATATTCAACTAATTCTGCTTCCCTGGGTCTGATCTCTCCAGAACTGAAGAACTGAGTTCGGCTCTGCTGTCCTGAAATGAAGCTTTTGGAAATCAAAGATTTCTATCAATTTCTTCAGACTTAAAAGCCTTCTTTCTCACTTTTCTGCAATACTTTGTCTGAATGGCACCAGGGTGACAAGAAAAACATTTGTTTAAGTCCCAAAGGTCCCAGAGATCTTAAACATTACAGAGATTTTGGATGCATTATCTGGCACAACAGAGTTAAAGGTAGGAGGCACAGTGTACCACAGCTTACCATTGTCCCAGGATCATGAAGATGTGTGTAGAAGCATCTTGATCCCCAAGAAATTTTGTGGTTTCCATTGCAGTTTCTCCCCAGAGATGCAGGTTCAAGGCTGTGTAGTCCAGAACCCCCAGCCGTGTCACTGCTGCTTTGTGTGTCCTCCTCACCTGTCAGCAGCAGCACCCTGCAGCAATCTCGGGGCCTACATGCAAATCACATGCAAATCTCAGACTTCGCTGTAAGGGATTGCAGGCATGGTTAAGAAAAAACCCAAAACATTTTGTTCATAAAGAACGAGAAGGTAACCCAGTAAAACGATATTTCAAACAGCTGACTCAACTTTAGCTATTTCAACAACGCAAACGAAGCATCATTCTGTCTTTTCTTGTGAATGCTAAGTCACCAAAGGCACATAAACATTTACAGTGGAAACAAAAGTGAACCAAAGTAATTGATCCTAGACTTACAGAGGTAGAAATAACCAGACACCTGGACAGGTCTGACTTCAGCAGAAGCCAATGCTTAGGAGCAAATTGAATAAACAATTTCTAACACATCTGGATGTTTAATTACACAGATCTGTACTGTGCTTGCTGGCTGCTTGATTTTTTGCCATTTCTTTTCTCTCTAGGATTTTCAGAGGCTTCGGATTGCCACTTTATGCATACCACTTCTTTCTTTCCAAAGAATTCCTGCTCTTTTTTCATGTTCCATTTTAAATCAAGTCCCACCTACAGCACATTTTGATATTTCTGAGCTGTCACTTCTACCTATGATTCATTTTTGCGTGTTTTGTCATTCCTAATTTTGCAGTTTCTAGAAGTGGCTGAGGAAGATGGCAGGTGATAGAAAGATCTACAGGAGAGAAGGAAGAAAACATCTTGTATTTCTTCGTGAGCTAAATTGCAGGCTGTGACATTTTCAACAGTCCATATGGAGGTGATCAAACAGCCTCCAAAGGACAGCAAACGCTTCTCCACAGAGCCTGTAATATGCATATATAAGACATTTCAATCACTTCTCATCTTCTATTGCCTGGCATTTCTCCTTAGGTTCTGTTTCCTATGTTCCCATGACTTGGGGATTTTTCAGGAGGATTTTTCAAGGCAGAGCAGGAGCTGGGCTGATGGAGGTGGTATATTCCCTGTTGGCAGAAATGGCCAGATACAGGGGAATGTTGAAGAGTATTTTTTATTGCTGTTGTAAAGCTTAAAAGAAAGATCAATTAATAGAATCAGACTACCCATAAACTTCTGGATTAATGTCTCCTCAGCTGGATCAACTGACCAAATAATTACAAAAAATACTTTCTGAGTTGAAATCAGGTAAGAAAAACTCAAATCTCCAAGATATAGAGAATAAGGACATGAAAATATGATACTGCAGGCACTGTGAATCATCTGGAAACCTTGAAATAACTCTACCTTACTGAGACAACTCTGAGGAGATGTATACATTTGTTGTATTTGGGTCCATTTTCTTTCCTT
>VWZT01003417.1:192920-261444 GCA_013397055.1 Pachycephala philippinensis | reverse complement strand
CTTTTTTTTTTTTTTTTTAACTAAGGTGTCTCTATCAATGTTTCATTTGTCTGCTCTACCATACTGAATCATAAACTATTTCCCTTCTTTCACCTCCAGACAGAGAGAGCACTGCAAGGATCCAATCAAGCCAGATATTAGTTCAAATTCATAACTCTCAACTCCTTAGCTAGTACCACAGTAATCTCATTTTTCTTTTTAGATGCAAGCTCAAATGATGGCTGCCTAAATTTCACATTGCTTTCTTCACTGTCAATTGCTATATACCTCTTCTTTCTGACACGTCTTGGAACTGTTTCAATATGAAGTGTAGGCAGGGCTGTCATTAGCAGTTTGACATGCACACACATGCTACTTCTGCTGCATCCTGGTCTGTACTGTTCCAGCATAATTAATCAAACCTGGCATGTCTCTGCAGTAAGGAGTTCACAGGGACTGCTAGCATCTGGAGTGCACTAGTCAACAGCAGTTTATTTTCAGGACTATTCCCATTGAAGTTAATGGGAATAACTTGTTGTCATCTTTCTGAAAGTCAGTCTGCTCATATCCTTCCTTCTTAACAGGAGGCCTTAGGAGCAGAAGCAGCCAGGAGACAGGAACCCAGGGAACACCATTACACACATCTGCATGTAGATCCCCACTTAGCCCACACTTCTGGAGATGCAGCCCTACCTCCAGTGCTGTGACATGCGGGGCAGCAGTTCCACCTGTCCAAACAAAATCCACAAGAGATCCGCCTCCAGGATTAGAAAAGGCAGTGGAAGATCAAAGCTGTGCTGCTCCTACACTGCAGAGACCTGCTCAGAGATGTGGTTTATTAGCCCAAGTGCTGTGTTACACTGACATGTCTGTATTATAAAGTTTCCAACAGCTGACCTGGATTTTCTGCACACTTCCCCTGGAAAACAGCTCTTCACAGACAGAACAGGTCCTTGCAGAGCAGGTGATGGTAGCTAAATTGGTAATGGTGCCAAGCTATTCATGAGTTAAAAAGCAGACTCCCAGCCACGGTCAAATGCTAGTGTTATCCATCCAGACAAGGTTGCTGCTCAGAGCTAGAATGAATTGAGCAGAAATAAATAAATGCCTCTCACAATCATGAAATGTTTGAAAAAGGAGACTTTGAAAAGCAATCTAAGTTGCTGTTTTTGAGGTGGGTTATTCAACCTGAGACCTCCTACAAAACTGAAGTAAGTAAACCATTTTTTCTGCCTGTCAGCACGCTGTATTAGAACAAACTTTTGCTTCCCAAGTATTATACAAAGGAATTCCAAATTTGTTTAGGTAAAGGTCAATTCCTACAATGACAGACAGTTGCCAAACACATTTGGTTCCTAAGGACCAAGATAGATTGAGATGAATAAGGTTTTTTTAAAAAAGAAACAAAAAACAAGGCCATTGTGCAGGAGAAGAAATTTAGAAAAAGCTCAGACCATTTCTAGAGAAGTAACACAGTCATTAAAGGACCACAGCATCCTCTATAGTAAAGGATCATGAAACTTTTCCATAAGTTGAGTCAAAGCCCTTTCTTGTTTCTATGACAAAGCTGCATCCACACAGCATCCAAGGATGCTGATTTTAGTTGTAAAGTTAAAGGCAAAAGAATTCTTTATTTCACTGAATGCCACAGTGCCTTCTTATTGCATTAAGGGTTGCTTCATTTTCAAGCTGTAGCAACATCATAATGGCATCTTTAAACAATAATGTTCTTTTTTATCCTGGAAATGTCACTCAGCAAGTAAAACTAGATCAACCATATCCAATTCTGCCCTTGTCATTAGTTTTCATAGCTGGTCTTTCATATTGTGCTTAATGCCCTGGACAATAATAATCAAACCTGCCTAACCCATCAAACTTAGCGGTTACACCAAAAAGCCCAGTAATGTAACACACAGAGAACTAATATGAGGTCAGGGTTGAGGACCAAATACACATTGATTTGATGCAGAAATCTATCCTTTATCAGCAAAACTCTCATGAGATTAACAACACAGTTCTAATGGAGAGCTAGTGCAGCAGAGGGGTAATGCAGAGCAGAATGTGCACTGCTTTTCGCCCCTTGCTTATACACTCCTTATAAGCTCAGTTCATCTGTTGCAGGGTGGCAGTTACTGGAGATAATTCTCCTTTTTAAGATAGTAAGTAGATTACCTTCCAGGAAAACCTCATTCTGTGCTGTTGAAGGACTGCAGAATTTTATTCTGAGGAAAAAAGTCTGGTTCATCTCACCTTGCAGATACTGTATCAACAGACATGCACAAGATTCAGAAACACTGTTTGAAAAGAAACAAAGCAAATTCCAACCTCATTTTTCTTCCAAGGTTTTGATATGAAGGATGCTGACTACAGAATACTAGAGTTTCAAATATCTTTCTACCTTTTCAGTGTCAGTGAAGTGCTAACTGAGGGCATGAAGCACCTGCCAGAAACCTCCGGAGAGTCACCTATGTAAAGATGATATTTGAAACATGGTTTCTCTACCAGTCAGTCTGTCAGTAACAGCCTTCTCTTTATTTCCACTTTTTAATGCATCAAAGGTGCCTCTTAATTTCCATTCCTTTCTTTCCATCTGCCCTGCGCTGGCAGCTCTTTAAATAACCACATCTGTTATTTGGTGGCTTTTAGCAGAGAGAGCTGAGCATAATTGGCAATATATTTCCCAGTAAATTCATTAGGCAAGAAGAATACATTTTTTTCCATTACATCAGCCCTTACACGCAGGACCATCACTTCATTTTCCATTTTATATTTAAATCTGCTTCAAAACATTCCATATCATATTACATTAGACCCTGCTGTTCTGTGCTACTTACAAATGGCAGGAGGAAATTGGGAGTAGCAGGCTAATGGCCTAATTTATAGACATGGCAGGGCATCTGGAAATCAAGTTTCTACCATGGCCCTCATCAGGAATCTGTTATTAGATCAAATCCTGAGACAATTTTCTGGAACTTCAGAAGGACTCCTTCAGCAAACACTGCCGACTCATCCAAAACCAACTTCCTGGGCCAATGCGTTTAACACTTGCTAAAGTTCTCTTCTATACTTGGAAATACTCTGGTTCTTCTCAGTGTTCTCTCAGCAAACCCTCAATCTTCTTGCTCCTTCACTGGGAATGTTACAGGTAGGCAGTGAACGCATCTGCCCCCACCTTCAAGACGCTGGGGACAGCAAAACTGCAAACTGCAGCTATGTGCCCTCAGTAATGACTTCCTCTTAAAATGCCCCAACGCACAAGAGTGAGAAATAATCTAATTCTCTTCACACTTTATCAGATGCTGAAGACATTAAGTCAGCAAAGAAGGCATTAGGGAAGGCAGAACTAAGCATTGCTGCCTGTCCTAGGAGGCTAAAACTGACGGCTCTGACTCATCCCAGCTGCCAGCTCTGCCCTGCAGGGCAGTGTTACCTCCACTTTCACCCACATTAACAAGAGAAGTCTCCTGGCATTAGTCTGCACTGGCACAGCACCTGCTAGAGCTGTGGGATGGATGCCTGGGAGGCAGTGATGCAACACAGAGTTTCACATTTCCCAGAGAAAGGACTTGGAGGCACTCTTTGCCGACCTGCCACATGCTGGGGAGCCTTCCTAGTTATACACCCTCCCCGGATGACACTTCTCCCAGACCCAGCATTTCTGGTGTCAGCCCTTCAACAGGCTCACATGGTTCTGTGCTGACCTGCCCTAGCTGCTGGCAGGTACCTGACCCTGGAGTGATACATAAGGGAGCTGGGCGTTTCTTCAGGCATTTCAGAGCTTTGACTTAAAGACTAACCTCACCTGTGGATGAGAAATGCCTTGTGTTAATCAGTTAGCTTAAAATCACCTTCAAAGCAGGGTAAAGTGAAATGCAATTTATTTCCAAGGTGATTTATTTCCAATCTACAAAATAAAAAACTCAGTTTCAAAACTTTATAAAAAATAAAGGTGAAGAAATGAAAGAAAAGCCGTTATATACTGCCACTATTCAGATCACATCTGAAGGGTTGACTATTTGCATTCCTGGCTCATTTCAAATCATCTTCCTGTTGAACCATGTTAACCTTAACAGTTTTTTAAGCCAGCCTCTCTTTTGAGGTTCTCCAGCTCCATCAATATTCCACCCTGGTTCTGGGTGCCTATCAAATTTATTTTATTCGGTTTTACCAACAGATAACAGGAGGAGGATTAAAACTAAGGAAGGAAAAGGAAATATTTCTTTAAGGGACCGATTGCTATTTGTTGCAACAAGGTTGTCAGAGAACCAGAGCCTGGAAAGGATCCAGACTAAAACTGTTTTCCGGCCAGCTGTGTGATCAGGTGTGCTGACACAACAGCAGGAGCAGCACAGGACTGTGAGAGAATGTCAGCGAGCAGGACTCTTTAGGCAGCCCAGCCCCCAAATACCCATGTGTCAGTCAAGTTGTCATCACATCAGCCAGTGAACTCTCTGCTATGTCAGGGAGGGCTCTCCCCACTAAGCACCCACGTCACCTATTCACAAACAGGAATCCAGAGAAGACTGGGTCAGGGAAGCTTCGTGATTCCAAAGGAATGACAAAGGGCTGTAATTGTGGAGCAAGATGCATCCAGAACTGAAGCATAAACCAGGAGTTTTGTGGTATAATAGTCCTCTTTACAGATTTTAAGAAAAACTCATTTTAAATTTTGAGGGGCAAGGCTGTCCACTGCAGAAAGGTGGAGATTGTCTTCATGTCCATTTCAGTGTTGTCTCTGGCTAATGGCTATCCTCAGTCCTGCACAAACTCCCCATTGGAACTGTCCAACACAGAGCAACAAAGGAAGCTGTCCCTGGGACTGATCATGGACCAGAACTCAAGAAGTACAGCTTATTTACAGCTGTTCAAGCATCCTCCACAGTACAACCAAGTTAGTGTGCATTCTCCTATTAAGTCTCCTTATTCCTTCCTGATCTACAGCCACTCTCTACCTAGGGAAATGAAACCTGGCAGCACAGGTGATTTTTCTTCCTGCTTCCATCTGCTGCTGGAAACACATGCCGCAAGTTAAGGAGCCATGAATGATGGAGTGTATGTAAATTTAACTTAATGACAGCTGCTTAAAGAGTGATGGGTTAGAAAGGAGAGCACAAAGGCCTTTGGGTGGAGTATGTAAATGAAGACAGAGTTTGTATATTTTGGACTATGTGTTGGGAAAGAAAGAACTTGAGGAATAGTGGAGGTTTTAAAGGGTGGGAGTAGGATCAAAAAGGTTTTGTAGGTCTGTAGGGAGCCAATATCATTCTTCTGGCGAATCAAAGAAGATACAGGTTCTCAAGCCCATTGATCATCATAGCCTAAAGTTTAGATGAGATCCCTGATAGCAGAATAACCATGTGCAGGTTCATGCTTTTCTAAATGGGACTCTGTCTCAGAACATGTCTATATCATGCTCTGACATGATATGGTGCCTCAGAAAACACTAAAACATGCTTTTCTGATGAGATATCCACCACTCACTTGGATTCAGAATATTGTAAGTGAATTACATTGTCTGTCCAAGTGGAAAAAATCACTAAGAATGCCATTACTAGACATGACCTATGAACACTTTTGTTCACAGACCAGACAAATTACCTGTAGACAGATTGGCATCCCAGTTATGATCTTTCTTCTTGATTTTTTCTTTGCTCCCAACTTAGAAACATTAATCAGAATCCAATGAAACGGACTCTAAAAGAGGCAGGAAAAAACCAACAAAACAAACATTTCAACTTCCTGACTACTCATTATTTATAGTGAAATCAAGACTGGCATGTATCTAGGAGTTTTTCCACATTATTTGTCGTAATCAGTGGGTTTCAATGCCTAATCATACAATGACAGCTTCACCAAAAGGAAAGATGACAGACACTTTTCAAGACAAATAACACTGTAGGCAAAAATACAGAAAGCTTGCCTAATCATTTTTGTTATAATGAAGACTCAAAACTTTACCTCCACAGTTTTTTACAATGCTTCTATCAGAATTTGGCATGTGACACTAAATAATTGAAATGCTAGTAGTTAGGGACACAAGGAGTGACAGCAGGAAGAAAAGATGTCACATGTCACCATTGTCACAACCATGCTGCTAGCACTTTCTTTAGCTCCTGTGTCCTGGCAATGGATTTTACAACCTTAATACAACTCTAATTGCATTAAGAGGTTTTAAAATATGTGTGCTGATCTGTGTTGAATTCAATGGAAATTGTGCTCCTACTGCCAAAATGCATAATTAAGAACAAGATTTAGCTACCTTTTGGGAAATACAGGTCATAAGAGGATTGGTTCTGAGGTGTGCTAAACTGTCCTGCCTGAGGACAGAAGCACAGCCTAACAAGGTCAAGCCAAAGCACTGTCCATCATGTACAAGTATTTAGTGCAGCTGATAAGGCCAACTAGGGGCAATTTCTACATCGTTCTCTGTACTTTTTTTCATAAGAAACCAGCAACATGGAGTTGTGGTTTTACGAAAACTGACAGAAGCTGATACCAAGATTCATTTCCAACAGAGCAAATAGCCCATTTACAGCCCCATCTTGCATGGGTACTGTGAGGGTTATTTTTTTTTCTTTAGGTACATTCACCATTCATTTAGTGCATCTCACAAGCAAAAAGTTCTCATGTGTACAGACATTGCCAGCAACTAAGAAGTCTCAGTAGCCAGCTGAACATTTGGTAAAGTTCTATCTCTATTTATACTTGAAGAAAAGAAACCATTTCTAAGTTGCCAGGCTTCATCATCAAAGTACATCTATACTTAGTTTTTAGTGACAACCCCAAAGGTTAAAAAAATATGAGTTACCCTCACACAAAAAATATCACTGACATTGAAATAGCAAGATGCTTTTGTATGGGATTTTCAGAATCTTCTTTGACAATTGGGACAGCTGACTCCACATATTGATTGAAAAGATCACAGAAGTGGTAGAGAGGTGGGAAGAAAACACCTACAGACGTCATCTAGGTCAATGCAGTCACCTAAAACAGCTTGCACAGGATGTTGTCTGGCTGAGTTTTATCACCAAGGATGGCCCCTCTGGCCAATCTGTTCCAGTCTTCAGTTAACCATAAAGGTTTTTTCCCCCTTAGGTTTGAGTGGAATTCCCTGCGTTTTAATTTTTGCCCATTGTCTCTTGTGTCTTTTTCCTGTCATCACTGAGAAGAGTCTGACTTGACCTTTTTTAGTCCCCTTTCTTACTCCCTAGTATGTTGATGTCTCTCTTGTATGGGGGAGCCCAGACCTGGACAAATCCCTGGAGATGTGTCTCACCAGTGGTGAGTATAGAGGAAGAGCCACCTCCCTCGACCTGCTGCCAAAACTCCTCCTAATGCAGCTCAGGTTACTGTTGGTCTCCTGTTCTGCAAAGGCACAGAATACTGGCTGGTATTCAACTTGGTGTCCAACAGAACCTCAAGGCCCTTTTCTGCAAAGTTGCTTTTCAGCCAGTCGGCCCCCAACACAGCTGATGCATGGGGTTATCCATCTCCAGATGCAGGACTTTGCTTTCACCTTTGTAGAACTCCATGAGGTTCCTGTCTATTTCACCAGCCTTTTGAAATTCTTCTGAGTAGGAACACATCCCTCTGGTCTAACATCTGCAGATTTGCTGAGGGTGTACTTTGTCACATCCTTCAGGTCATTAGTGAAGTTTTAAACAGTTCTGGACCCAGTATTGACCCTTAGAATGCTCCACTAGTGACCAGCTTCCAGCTGAACTTTGTGCCACAGCTGCCCTCTGAGCCCATTGGTACAGCCAATGTTCAATCCACTGCACTGTCTGATTACCTCGACCATCCATCACCATTTTGTCTTAAGGATGTTAGGGAACAGTGTCAAAAGCCTCGCTAAAATCAAGATAAACAGCAGTGTTGCTTTCCCCTCATCCACCAAGCCAGTCAGCTCACCACAGAAGACTACCAGGTTGGGCCAGGTACAATTTCTCCTTTACAAATCCATGCTTACTTTCCTAATCACCTTCTTGTCTTTCAAGTGTCTGGAAAGAGTTTCCACAACTATTCATGCCCTCGTGCTCCCAGGGATCAGGGTGATGCTGACCACCCTGTAGTTCTCCAGATTTCTTTTCCTTGAAGGTAGGAGTGGCATTTGCTTACTTCCAGCCTTTTCTAGGGAGCCTTATTCCCCTTCCAAGAAACTTCCAGGCAAAAAGAGCCTGACCACTGCTTTTTTTCTCAGGTTTCATACCTCCAGTTCCTACCTTGTGATCCATACTCCCCCTTTTCAAGTCTTAGCATTATAAAAATGGACCAAACATCCATGTTACTGTGGGATGACACCAGGCAGGAGAGGCACAAGAGACTAGAGCTGCTGGGATTCTTTTGCACCTTCTTCCTGCTGTTCCTTCTAAGGAAAGGAGAAAGGATTCTGCTTGTTTTGCCTGTCTGCTCTTCTCCAGGAGCTGGACAAGTGGAGCAGACATCTGAACAAAAACTGGGCTGATCATTCATTGGAGACTGAGGTTTTTCATCTCCCTAGAAACTGGCTCTTATCACAGCAGAATCATCATTACCTTTGGCCTCTTCCCAAATAAAGCACAGAGCTTGCAGACTATTGTCAGAAGCAGCTTCCATCTTCGCCTGAGAAGTGGTTTTATACAGCACAGAAACATTACTGAAATGCAAATTGAAGCAGTGAGAATATGCATTATCAAAAGGAGAAATGAAGCATATTTTCTGACGAGAGATGACCAGTCTTTCTCCTCTTTCAAGTACATGTCAAACCCTTCATGTGTTTAAGGAACCCCACAAGACACATCCAAGTATCTCAGACCCAAAGGGTGACTTTCTTGGCCATCTTGGGAATAATATTTTCACAGCCTATATTTCCTTCCCTGCTTCCACATCCATAAACCCAACTTTATTCCAAGAACTCCATGTCAGCCCAATCTTCTTGAGTTTGCGTGAAATAAACCTGGCACCAGAGGCCACATGCAGCTACAGAACCAGCTTGGCCATCTCTCTATTACAATGCTTTTCAAATAAAGTTTTCAAGTCACACATCTGTACCTAGATTCAGTTTGACACTCTTGAAGTATGCAATGCTGAATTTTTTTTGCTTGAAAATATTTTAAATTAAAAATAAATACTAGGTTTTCTAATTTATCTTGCTATTTGCTTCACATTTACAGGCTTTCTCCCACAACAAGGTCTAGCTGGACTATGTAAACAAGCAAAGTAAGACCTACAGTAAATAGTGAAATTGGGCAATTCTACACATTCTCCCTCAATGGGTGACTTATTTGAGACAGTGACTAAACTCTGACTTTGGCAGCTGAGTCTAGCTGGGGATCAGAGGCTGCTGGGGATCAGATTGTACAAAAATCTATCCTCTCATCTTTTCTAAAGAGCCCAAAAGAGAGGTGAGATAAATACTCATTTCTTACCTTTAAAGTGCAAGTGTAGAAGAGAACAAACATTGGGAAACCACCCAACATCTTTTCAAAGGTGTTAGCTATGCAAATTCACCCACACACTGGTACTTACAGTATGGTTTTGCTGGCAGAGGAGGGCATTAGGAAAGAAGAGAAATGTTCTTTTGTGTGTCAAATACAATTCTCTATTTTCTTTGAAAGAAGATTTTAAGAAAGAAGACATAAAAGCAGAATTTGGTTTGTGCCCTTCAGATCCATGCCTGACAGTGTTCTACAACTGGAGTTTTTAACAGAATTGGAGATAGCTGGGATTGGATTCCTGTGACACTGGGCATTTGCTGTATGAAATAGAGCATATAGAAAACTACACGCAGATACAGAAGACTGGTAGGTCTTCTAGGAAACAAGCATTTTAGAGATCTCCCCTCCACAACACCACAAGCAGTTGACATGTTTCCCCATCCTCTTGGCCATTTTCCAACTCCTGCAGTTTTGGGTTTTTTTCCTAGTTTTGTCTCTGTTAGGTACAGACACACAAAGCATATATATAATGAAAAGGATTAGTCATTCTTTGTTTTTCCATTCATATCCTAAACAAACATCCATGAAAGAAGTTATGTATCCATGTACATAACAGAATCACAGAGTCATAGAATCATTTATATTGGAAAAGTCCTTTAAGACTACTGAGTTCAACTGTTATCCCAGCACAGCCAAGTTCACCACTAAACCCCCTCCCTAAGTGTCACATCTACAAGCCTTTTAAATACCTCCAGGGATGGTGACTCAACCATTTCCTGGGCAGCCTGTTCCAATGCTTGACAACCAGTGAAAACATCTTTCTTAATGTCCAATTTAAACCTCCCCCAGTGCAGCTTGGAATGTTTCCTCTCATCCTGTTTCTCGTTACCAGCAGAAGAGGCCAACCCCCACCTGGCTACAGCCTCCTTTCAGGTAATTGTACAGAGCAATAAGAACCCTCCTGAGCCTCCTTTTCTCCAGGCTAAACCCCCCCAGCTCCCTCAGATGCTCTCCACCNATGTTCAGCTGCTGTCAACCAACACTCCCAGGTCCTTTTCCACCATTCAGCTTTCCAGCCACTTTTCCCCAAGCCTGCAGTGTTCAATGGGGTTGTTGTGACCCAAGTGTAGGACCTGGCCCTTCACCTTGTTGAACCTCATATAACTGGCCTTGGCCCATCATTCCAGCCTGTCCAGATCCCTCTGTAGAGCCTCCCCACCCCCCAGCAGATCAACATTCCTGCCCAACTTAGTGTCATCTGCAAACTGACTGAGGGTGCACTTGATCCCCTCATCCAGATAATTGATACAGAAATTAAACTGGCCTGGCCTCAACACTGATCCCTGGGGACCGCTATTTGTCACCAGCTGCCAACTGGATATAACTCCGTTCACCACCACTCTCTGGGCTCAACCAGCCAGTTTTTATCCAGCAAAGAGTACATCCATCCAAGCCATGAGCAACCAGTTTCTCTAGGAGAATGCTATGGAAAACATACTTCATGGCTGTGCTGCCATAGTTAGAGAGCACCTCTTTTTCACTGGCTTAGGTACAACATTAAAGTAAAGCTGTAATCCTTTTGTACTCTTCAAAAGTCTTGAACCATTCCTGTCTCAGAAGCAAACCATAATTTTTCTGCTTTCTTTCAACAAATATCCAGCCTGTAGCCTCAGCTGGCACACTGGTCATGAAGATAACTAGACACTTGCTTCTGAGCTGTCTTTGCTCCATATATTAAATTTTCCACTGCATTTGATCACTACCTTAAATGGAACCTACTTCTCAAAATCTGCAGAATCTCCTCATCGTTAGCTCCAAAAAGGCAAGATATAAATATATATAAAATAGAGTAACATATAACATATAGTCTATATAATAGTGAAAGATATATAGTATTTTATAACTATACATATATGTATAGATAATGATATGAAAGAAAAAAATTATGTACACTTTTTACACAAACCACATACCCATTTTTTCCGTACAGAAATATGTCCTGAGGTCTCAAGTTGAAAAGAGTATGAAAGAAGGAAAAGCTACTCCTGACTGAGACTGTTTGCACATGTTAACATATTGCTGGAAGTTATTTAGGTACTGTAGTGATGGCTGAATACCTGTGGAAACCATAATAGTAAAAATATATTCACTGACAAGAACTTATTTTTCACTCCTTTGTTATCTTTCTACATACTGTTCTTGGCTGTTTTCAAAATCATTGGAATGTCTACAGAAGTCCTTAAGCTGATGCCCAGGGCAACCTCCTTTCACCCATGGAAGAATTGCAAGAATATCTGAGAAGTTCCCATCTGCCCAGGGCTGTACAAACTGTGATCAGCAATGAAGATGACATGTCAGTGCAACCGTTCTTGCAACCACCTCCTGAGCTAATTTGGAGATGTCTTCTCTACAGTCACAGACTAACCTACGCCCCCTGCAAAATGCTCTGAGGTTCAGCATTTCAGTTGTTCCACTACATAGCTGGGTGCACCATCCCACCTTGTTTCCTGATTTTCATGCAGGGTTTTCATACCAGTCTCTGACTATGAATAATGAAGACTTAGTGGAGTGAACTGCAGAATGCATCCACTCCAGGTATTGCCAGAGACACTGAAAAAATATTGCCAGATTCAACTCATGGAAACCACCTCACTAATCAGTAAGTAGCACTGACTTTCCCATGGTGGCCTAAAGATTCTGTATCCTATTAACAATGCCTCAATTCATCCTCTTGCTTATTAAATGTGATTAATATTGAATTATATCAAATTTAGAAGGCTATGCCGTGATTAATTTCACTAGAAGTTCTTCAGATTTCAAAAATGAAATACTTAGCTGTTGCTGTAAAACTTACTTGTGGTCTTGGCAAGGTGATGCCATGTACACACATGAAACGTAAACCACGTTAATGATACTGCTTTATGTTAATAGTAATAATAAAAGGACAGACAAAGAAGTGAAGCTCAAATGTCTTAAGTCACAAGGCAGTACAAAGATTGTGTCTCAGGGTTTTGTTTGTGCAGACAGAAGAATCCCTTACACACTGCAGAGCTCCTCATCCTGTCAGCCAGAGCACAGGGCCACAGCCATCACACTACACAGCTGTCACAGCACAATTGAGCACTCTGATCCCTCATGGCCTGCTAGGCTCTATGCTTCCCCAGTGCACAGGTGACAGACATCCGTCTGTGTCACCAGTTTCATGAGCACAGATCTCTTGGCAGTGGCAGGAGAAGTTCAATAACCAGTTCACAACAAAATATTCAAAAACAAAGCTCCAGAGGCACTGACCAGTGGCAGTGACGTTCTGATAGTGGTCAAAGAGGTCACATGTGCAAGTGAAGCTTTGTTGTGGGCTAAAAATGCCTGTTATGGTCAGGGGCTCTCAAAAGAAAAGCCAGGCAAATGAACCATCGACCTTACTTGTCTTGAAGAAACATAAATATTTTTAGCTATTGCAAGGGTCAGAACATGTAAACTCCAGATAGATTCAAGCTTCCAGACTGAGATGCAGTCTGGATTACAATTTAGAATCATCCCTTCCTTCCTGATGAAAAAATGCCTTTTCAGGCTTGTTCAGGAGTGTGAGGCTGGGCTTATCTCTATTGCACAGACCTCACAATGCAAGAAAATGCTTGTCTGAAGAACATTGGCAAAAACACACCATGTGTCACAGGGATTTAAACTGGCGAACCAGTTTGCCTCCTGGCAAACAAAACTTGCAGGTTCAGAGTTTACGATCTCAGAAAGCAATCCTAAACTTCTTATGAGTGTTTTTACCACACAGAGGCCTTCTGAGGCAGCACTGCAAGTGAAATTCAAGACAAGCAACAAAGTATTGACATCCTGAATGCTTTTCCTGGATGTGCAAAAGATGACAGACTTTTCCCTTCTTTCTTGTATACACAAGTGAAAAACATGCACTCTTTCCTCAGCACTGACTCAGTTGTTGCATAAGGATTATTTGTTCCAATTGCAGTTAAATCTCTTCAACACAGACTTACTTTGGGCTGTTGCCAAGGCTTTAATGGAAGCTTCACTTAAGCAGCCATAAAAAATCATTTCATTTGTGCTAAGATGCCCCGTGAACCTGAGCTTGTCTGCCTAGCTTGACTCTTGGTATTGCCAGCTGACTCCTGGGTCTCAGACCTCAGTTACAATCTTCTAGAGCTTTCTCACACTCCCCCAAACATTTTCTTGATCTTTCTATTTATCCATTTTCTATATGTTTCCATCTTTCTGGTGAACTAAATTCACTTAGTTGGCAACTGACCTAGAAGGAAAAAAAACATGTAAAAAAGGAATTATTATGGGAGCAATAAACACAATTAAGTCAAGGCATAGTATCTCCATTGTTGGCTCATATCCCAAGTTGGACAGCCAGCAAAATATCATTTTTACATGAAACTCACAGGTAGAAAACACTCTACCACAAGCTTTTCTGCCCATGCATATTATGCCAAGAGTATACAGGCACAAGCTAAAAATAAGTAAACTAATGTGGGAAACTTGGATGCAATAGGAACTGCAGTCAGGGGAGAGGACAATAAAATTATAAATCCTTGGGCTGTGGGAAGGGACTACAGTGCAATGAGAAGGAAGAGGATGGGAAAGAGTTGCTCAAGGCAGCAGCATAACTACTGCAAGGAGTTCAAGCCTCCGATCTCTCTGAGAGCAATTTTCTGAAGTGCTTCTTGTGTCTTGACTAGAACCAAAGAGGACAGGTCCCATCGAGTTATTCAAGGCATAATTCAGAATACAGTAATAGACAGAGTGGATTTAATTTATTATGACTTGGGAAAGCTTGGGATAGATGAGCCTGCAAAGAAAGAAATGTCTCACTGTACAACAAAAATAATTTGTTCACAACTGAAATTAAAATCAATACAGAACAGCTTTTTAAGACCTAAAAAAAGCCAACAGGTGTGAAAGAGAACAACATAATATGTTAAAAGATATTTAAGGGATGAAGTCATTAAACTAGAGATTAAATTTTCAAATAAAGTTTAACATAAAAGTTGATAAACATCTAACAGGAAGCAGTGAATTATAGTGTCAACAAAAAAAATAAAACTTGTTAAGCAGGTCTATAAAAAGAGATGATCAGGTCAAGATCATCCTTTCAAATACTTTTCAAGAGCCTAAAAATAGGGTGGCAGTCTGAAATGCTTGACTCTGTGTGATAATAACACAGCTCAAAAAGTTGGTGGCAAGTCCATCTGTGATGCATGATAATAGTGAAGGTGAACTAATTATATAGGAATGATATAGTAGTAGGGACATCTGTGAAGGAGTATTTACATATTAAAGAAAGCTGATAGTCAAATAGGACACAAAAATTAACAATGTCAATAAGAAACATTGAATTCATACCAAATTTTAAATGCCCACATTGAAAAGGATTATTATTTTTGTTGTTATTGTTATTTTCATTACTACATTCCCAACTATCCAGAGAATTTTCTGGGAAAAGAGTGTGAATGTGGACGACTAATAATGGAAGAGCAGTTTTATCTTTCTACATACTGAGTAAATGTCACAATGGCACATAAGAAACCATTTTACACCACTTAAACTACATTTTCTTGGAACAACTAACATCCACAAGAGGAGAAGCAATGCTTGATTGTTTCCTGAATACACTATTGGATTTGGATCAAAATGATACTGACACAGTAACCTTGATTATTAAAAAAAGAAAATCATCAAGAGAGCAAATCACATCCATGCCAAAACCCAGAATTTAGTATTGGCACATTAGAAGTATAGAACATGATAGAACACCTGCAACCTGCTACTGGATAATATCTTTCTCAAGAGCACGAGAAACAGCAGAATTTTGGGTCATAGGGATGCAACAAAGCACACTTATAGGGGTACAGATGAATGAACATTTTGCACTGATGTTTGCTATCATCAAACGGGAGCTTTTTTAGGTGTTTTCAACCACACAGTGCTTTGTAGGGGCCATTAGGAGAGCTGGATCAAACTGAAGAGACAGTAGAAAGGTTTTAGAACAAATCAGTAGAAGTAGCATAAAAAACCACACCAAAACCAGATAAATCTGAAGAGTCCTAAAGGAATGGAGCTATTAATTGGGAGATGTAAACCCCCACTGAAATCAGACATATTATCTGAAGAATGGAGGAAAGGAAATCTGATGACAATTTCTGGAAAGATTTCCATGGGTAAGACTAATCTAACCAATCTAACTTCTTTCCAGGAAATCAGAAAAAAAAAAAAAAAATAGAAACAGAAGTCCCTTCAAACCAGATGTAATCTAGTCCTTTTGGGCTTGGGTTGTGGTACCTCTGAGGATCTATAGGGACAGGACTCACACTACTTCATGTTTTAGAGTATACATAGCATTTTCTAATGTAAGTGAGCAATTTTCTGATTCACAGTAAAAACTTTAAAGCTACATTGCTTAGTTGGTGTGATCTAGATCACCAAAACAAATGAAAAAAATCCCCATCAGACTACCAAAAACCAATCTTCTTAGACTTGATTGATAAACAAGAGTAAATAGTAAAAACAACTGATAATCTGTGTACTTAAATTGATTATGTGGTGCCAAGGTACATACATTGATTATATATGATCAACTTCCACAGTTCACAATCCTCTGCCATGTTTCACGCCATTGTTTTTTACAACACTCCCATTTACTCGGCCTTACCTTGTTCTTAGTCTTCTGATTGAGTTTTCCATTTCTCACCTATCCTTTATCTCAAGCTCCTGTGCTGACAACCTGTGCTGGCCTATGCCATTCCCTGTGATATCTAATTATTTTCCAATTCTTGTTGCTTAGCTAGTTTTCAGTATGTTTTCCCATCTTTATTAATTTTTTGTATACCTTTGATCATCCTGTTGTTTCATCGGTGTTCAAACCTGTAGCCCACTCCCCACATTAACCATAGCTCTATTTTCACCTTCTGACAGCAAGATAATTTCCCATAACTACTCAAAACTGATTTTGTGTGATCTGGCTCTGATCTTATTATTTCATCAATAATAATTTGACAAAAGAGTTTTCAAATATTTAACATGGCACATTGCATTTCATCTTGCTTTTCATAGGCTTTTAGTTTCCTGAGCTTTGATCTGCATTCAGATTGCTGGGTTGTGGAAAGCACTGATCATATGGTAATGCTCTTTTTCACTGTAATGACCATGACCTAAACAATTTAAAGATGATTTGTATGCAACAGTCCATCAGTTAAAGATTCTGCAGCTGCATAAGCTGCCTCAGAACTATGTTTACTACAAAACAAGAGCAGTGAGCACATATTTTGAAGTTAAACACCACCCTGTGTTAGAATTCATGTACAAAATAGTTTTACAATTTTTAACCTTAAAAAGATTGTTAACCTTGTTTATAAGTTTCTAGAATAATTCTTACAGTTTGTGAGCAATCCAACCATGCCAGAACATGACATGCAAGGCCAACTAACATATTTCTGTAGCTACTATAATTAGAAGACATTAGCAGCACTGTCTAAAGTCATGAAGCCATAATTATCTGCAACCGTGTCGAAATGATGCTCGTGAAACTAAACAATAACTCTGTGTCAGACTATCTAGAAACAACCTGCTAATGAAAAGAGACAAGTGCACCAGCTAGGTACAACATAGTGTGTACAGTTGGCACATCATGTCATTACAGCAGATCACAACTCTGAAAGCAAGATTTAGCCTGTAAGCAAAGTGCAACAGGCTAAGGTTACTTCAGAAATTGAAGATGATGACCATTAACTGTCTCCTTTTTCTAATTACGCATCAGATGCTTAGGTCTCTACTTCTTACCTGACAATCTCTACATGGATGTGTAAGGAGGGCTTTTTTTTAAACAACTACTTAATGTTAAAATCAACTTCAAGGGCTAATTAATATGCCATATATAACATTTTGGTAGGATTCTGTACTTCTTTCTTCCAGAGAAACCAATGGCAAGACTTGCATGGAAAGGAAGAATTTAAATACATTCATATTCCCAGACAGTGGGTTCTAATAAAAAATTAAGTCAAACTTCTTAATCTAAAGATGACGCAGAAAAACACAGAAAGAGAATATAAAAGGTTTTTCCAAAGAGAAAACAGTATTTATTTTAAAAAAAGGATAACAAATAAGGAATCTAAACTGGATTTTAAAACGAGAAAGCTCAACTTAGACCACAAGACAATTCTATAATGTTAACAATTGTGAAAGCGTGGGCTGGGGCACCTGGACAGATTTTAAATTTTGTAAGATCTTCTTACAACCTGACTTTCTCAGTCACACGACAGCCTCATGGATTTTGACAAAATCCAGTGCAATTACACATATTAACAGCAACAGTCAGCAGCAATTCAGTAGCTCCAGATGCAGCAGTCTGAGTCTTCCTGACTGAGAATAGAGCAAAATCGATGGCTGTCAAGTGAATTACCAAAACCATTACTCCTTGAATTACCAATACCAGTTCAGCTAGAGCTAGACAATAAATAAAAATTGTTAAGGTAGCAGATATATCTGGTTGTTTCTCTGTCTCAGAGTTACTGAGCTTTTGGTCATTTAGAGACTGGTAAATGGCTGACCTTCGAAACCTGCAAAAAAAAAAAAAAAAAAGTAAAAATAATAATTGGTTGCACACAATCATCTGTGAGAAATTTAACAAGTCTAACTGATCCTACCTTGGGGCAAAAGAACCAATTCCAAAATCCTCTCCAGCCTCATTTTCTGTTATTCTAAAGATCCTATTGGCTTAGAAAAAGAAAGAAAGGAAAATGTGTCTTGCACCAATTGCACTAGTAAACGAACTGCAGGATATATTTATATTTCACTGCTTTTATGAAAATGGATATTGTTAAAGCTATTGTTTTCCAGATACTTTGAACTAAAAGAGATCAGGGACTCCTATTCATTAATGAGAGTCCACACATGCCAGTAATCCAGAGTTTTCTTCCAAAGTAACTATATGCAGATAGAAACCCTTCCTTAAAATGAGCAGCATGAATATTTGAAACACTGAGGAAACATTTCGTGAAATGGCTTGAGAAATAGTCTCATGAGTTAAAGATCAGAAAACAGCCTACAGATGCTTCTATTTTACCATTCCTGTTGAAACTTTTCAGTTCTTTCCATCTTACTCTGCCCTTTTAAGAGACAAGCATTCACTAATCAAATGTGAAGACAAGCTACAATCCAGACAGCCAATAGATAAAGAAAAACATTTCAGAGGAATGTTAGAAAGATAGCACCATCTCAATCCAACCCTTCTGTTATGAAGAGGATATTTAACACTTCCTGTGAGAATAAACAGAAAGGAAGAGGGAAGGATCCAGAGCAGATTTGCACTGACAGGAAAAATTGCTGCAGAATCTGTTAGATAGCAGCAAGAACAAAATGTTGGCATATTTCTTCTGTTCTTTACCCATACAAACAAGATTATCAAATCTTAACAGATCTTTTGCACCATTTTATATTAAGCGAGAACATCACTTTTCTAAAATTTTGGGAGAACACTAATGGCTAAGGAATGGATCCCTCAGTATTTTATGTTTAAACTCCTTGATTTTGTTCCAGGTCTTCGAGAGTTTGCTTTTTTTCCCATCACAGTCAAAAACTTACCTGGACAGTAGTAGTAGTCAATTTTCATCACTACTCTCAGAAAATTCACTTAATTTTAGGCAGCAGTTTTTGGGACACCAGCACTCTCAGTCTGATTGCTTCAAGAATGCTCATTTCTCCTGCATTACCTGACATAATGCCTCCTTAATGCGAGACAAATATTAGCAACATCTCCTCCTGCACTTTATGACCTATGTGCTTAGATAAAGATCAGCATGCAATTCCTCCATTAGGAATGCCTCTTGAGTTTGTTGTATCCCTATAAACCCCACCCCCTGCCACATTCTTACAAATATAGAGTTTAAAAGCATGTCATGCAGATGCCTATCGCAGTAATTGCCCATGGGCCTGAAGGCTGGATTGAATTCTGTTCATAAAGCAAGGTTAAATCCCTTAAATCATTAATGTTAGAGCACAACTGCCAAATCTGTCTCATTTCTGAGAACAGAAACAAATGAAACTCCAAATTGATTTTCCAGCTATGCTCCACAGCAGTTTGAAGATTTTGAGCCATTAAAAACACTTCCTTTAAGGATGTTTCCTTAGCTTCTGGGTTTTTTTTCTCCCAGGTCACTCTAATTTAATCAACAGTTGCCTAATTTACTGCATGAGTTAGCTTCACACACAAATATTAATGTAGGGGAATCTGAAAGGGCTGCAAATCCTTAAAGTGATTCAAGGCATAATTTTTTCTGTAGGGATACTGGTCCTTCCAGGATACAAGGAAGGACTAATGGGTGATAACTAAAGTCTGGGAATGGAGCATGACAGACTGGAGGCTCCAGACCTCAGAAAAAGACCTTATGCAGGTCTGCTGTTCCGGCCTCTGACTGTCCTTGGTACCTCCTGCTGAGGCAGGGTAAAAGCAAGTATGATGCTCTTTGTCCAGCACCCTCGAGGATAGGAAATCTCTCTTTTCTTCGTGGTGTCTGAACAACAGAAAACCCTTCTTTTGTCACTTCCAAACTAAACATTCAGCTTCAATGCACCACTAGCATTTCTGCTCTGGTCACGGTGTGTGTACAGCATAATGAAGAGCTGTCTCTGTAAATCAGGCAGAGCCAGAGCATACATGGAGTGACAGGTTCACACTCTGGTAAGCTGCCGTGATCTCTATATAAGCTTTAAAAATTGGGTTCATGAATAGGTTGAATAGCATGAAACTAAAGTGGGAGCCTGAAACAAAGCCCAAAGGTAAAATATAGCTGAACATCTACAGAAAACATCCTGACACTGAAATAACACTATGACACTTCCTCTCCTCTCCCCTTCTATCCGTGTTCAAGACTACTGTCAGGCAAGTATAATTGACAAATGGTTATTTAAATGCCTTCATATTGTCAATCAAGTAAAATGTTATGAACGCTTTGGGCCAAAAGTGTTCTGGCTGGCTCTTTGGTGCAATGTAAACGTGTAAAACTAGTTTTAAAAGGGTCATAGCCAAAAAAGGGACAAGTTCTTTGGAAATCCTGAAGTCCGTCAATATCTCACAACTTGGAAATGGTCTTGCCTTTTACTCCTCAAGGTGGGAGAGACCTGGTTAGTGAGAAGCATGTGGAGCCCTTGTAAGAGAGCTGAGCAGCGAGTCCACTTTTGGTGAAAGTGATTACAAGCTCACTACAACAGCCAGTGTTAGAGAGCAACAGAAACAAAACATAAAATAGATGGGGGAAACACAGCAGGAGGCACCTAAGAGCCACTGAAGAAAGATGTTGCATGGACAGAGGCAGGATTCACACATACAAACACTACATTATTAGCGTTTGAATCATGTAGAGAGCAAACTCAAGCATTTCAGCAGTTTGCCAAGAAAATCGATGCCCAAGTCCCTGATGACTTGCAGAGCTAGACATGAAACAGCTGTTGAGCTTGTGATGATGTTCTAGCTAGATGACTGGTCCATAGCTTTCTAATTGGCCTTTCTGTTCTCAGTCACTTCTTTGAAAATGGATCTTTATGACGGTGCCTGTCATTTACCGTCTATGACCTGTTAATAATCTGAAATTCCAGCTCCTATGAAGCAATTTTTTTGGAGTTCAAAGAAATTGTTCCCCACTGATCAATATTATGTCAAAATCTACCAACAGAACTGATGCAAATCTGTTGCATCACACAAACCAAGGATGGAACACACACGAAATACCTCTTCTGCATCACTTTTCAGGCACTTTGTCCAATGCAAGATAATCTTGCACTTCAAGTTTCACCACTTCTTTCCAGAGTAATTTTTCAAATTTTTTCAGCAACATGGAATTAGGTCCAGGTTTTGGGGTTTTTCCTAAGTGTTTGGAGATGTTGGCAGGGTTGGGAAAATGACAATATTTCATACAGAGATCAGTGAAAGACTTGGGACAATCTGATTGCTTTGCTTAACAGAAATCTCAAAGCAGACAAACTGTCAGAAACCTTGGCAAAATATGAAATGCAAATGATTCTCCTCCTGATTTTCAGCCACACTCAAGCTCCAGCTAGGAAGATCACTTTCCCCTTCAAGTAACACTGAGCTCAAATCTGTTCTTATCTAGGTGATTGATACAAGCCAATGTAGTTTCAGGAAGAGATTGAAAACAGCAAAGCAACCACCCAATTCTCTTGATTCTCTGTGAGGCCCCACATGGGACAGGAATTACTCCATCAGCTAATGCAGATAAAGAGTTCCACATCCAAGCCTGTTGGCAGACCACATTTTACGAACATTACCTCCACTTAAGTTGCATCTGTATCTGGTATTCATGTAGCAATTATCCTTCTGGCTGTACTTTAGAATACTTAATTCAATTGGACAGATGAAGACATTGGGTTGTACAAATGCAAGCTGCAAAAGAAGCATGCTAGAGGACCTCTACATCTTTGGATATGGTTTTGGCAGATGTCCTGATTACAAACACAATCTCTTTAATGTTCAAATTATGTTTTCTTAATGGTGTTTGCCCTGAGTACACTGGCTGTAATTTACAAGCTGTAATCTGGTCTGTGTCTGCTACTGCATTATTGCTCTATTAATACCTATTAAGTCTCTGAAATATATTAAAATTCACATTCAACACATTTTTCATGGAATGTTTTGGGCTAATGCATATTAAATAAAAAGTATAACAGTCAGGAAGCAAATGACACTGTCCAGAATCAAAAAGGAAAAACAAAAGTCTAAATGTGTTTATAAGACATTATTACATTTGGAGCTGAGGAGCACGCTAACAAGCTAACAGAAATCTGTAGAAAGCCAACAAAGACATTTCTGTCAGTATTAGGAAGTAAAATGAAAAACAAAACAATTGGAGGGTTAGCATTTGTATACCTAACATACATTTTAAGAAGGCATAAATAACATTTCATGCCTCATTGAGTTCTAAGAAAACTTAGTTATGTCCCTAAATTTTGTGAATAAAAATTCTGTCATTTTACTAAGTATGACTGTCAGCAGGTTTTGGAGAACATCTGATGGCACCTTGGAACACGTGCAGCTTCCCAGGTCACAGAGAACAAAATAAGCATTTTTTGAAACAGCAGTGTATCTTCTATAAGTAAGAAGTGAACAAATGAACAACATTCCAAACACTTAGAAAGAAGAATTACACAGAAAGATTTTTACCACACAGGTCTGAAATTAATGGTGGTATAAGAAGCTTGAGTAAACAAAGTGCACCTAAATAAGGAAGGAAAGGTGTATGTGGAATAAGGAAGGCACTACACTCCAGTGGTTGGGAACTTCCAAGATAAGAGATTGAAACTACACAGAGATGAGATTTTACATGCCTGTTCCAGGCATCATGTAAAATATATGGTTTTACTGAGAAATAAGAAAAAAAGAATTCTCATATGAATTTTCTAATCCCAAAGATGCAGAGAAACTGATCAAATAACATAAAATTCATCAATTTAAAAAAGCTAGATAATACTGTGTAGAAATGGATGACCCTTTCCAAGCTCAGCTGGAAGACAGGAAGTCTACACTCTTGTGTAGAATCCAACGCTCCCTGCAGAGAGCACATTTCTACAGAATCACTAGAGCTGAATGTTTCTAAGTGGCCCTAATGCCATCTCTGAGATTCTAAGAAAGACACACGCACAAAAAAAGAAAAACAAGTAATTAGTGCAATACGAAAGGAAGCAGTATTAATACAAAAGATGTTACTAATATATTGAAAAGCCTTGATACAGAGGTACAGCTTACTTTACCATTTCCCCCGTCTAGTAAATACAATTAAATTTCCTTATCTAATAAATAAAATTACATATGAGAAAAGTGTTCATTTTGTGGTCATTGCTTTAGCAGGTTATAATCAATCATTCCCTCTCAGCCCTCTGAAATGTTACCAATTCCACGCTCCTTTATTTGTCAGTTATTTTCAGTTTCATAAAATACATTATTAGCAATATAAGACCAAATTATGCCATAATTCTTGATTTTACATTTTGTAGATTTTTTTTTCCACATTCCTAATATTCTTTACAGAAGATTTTTTAGACTATAACAAGCTAAGGAAAAAAAGACTGATTTAACAACTGTTGCTAGACAGTCCTCTTTAAGTAGCACATTTCATTATCTAGATATATTTTATCTATTTTTTTCAATAGTGCATTGTACCATTTCCCTTTTACCACTGAAAAATTCAAAAAGGAAGTCATTCCATATGCATTCAGCACCATCAAGAAAGACTAACACATAGGAGCAGTTAGTTTTCACATTCAAAAAACTGTCCCAAAGCCAGTCTGTAGTTTTCTCATATTCCTTCATGACTATTGTGTATAGAACAATCTGTGATTATAACTGGAAATTCTGACATCCACAGCAGTGATTAAAAACTGACTTTTGCAGACCAGTTCTAAACTTCTGGGTTTTGCAGATCAGCTTTAAGTTCATAATGGAAATCCACAGAACTACAGAATGGCTGAGGGTGGAAGGGACGTCTGCAGGTCATTTGACCCAAATGTCTTGCTCAACAGGGCCACACAGAGGTCAGCACCCAGGACCATGTCCAGAGGCTTTTTTAATAGCTCCAAGAATGGAGAATCCACAACCTCCCTGGAAAATCTGTGTCAGTGTTCGGTCACCCTCACAGTGAAAATGTGTTCAGGCAGAGACTCCTGGTTTTCATCTTTGTGCCCACTGCCATTGGTTCTGATACTGGTCACCACTGAAAAGAGCCCGGTTTTGTCCTCTTTGCACCTTCGCTTCAGATGTTTATACACTTTGATAAGATCCTCCTCAGCCTCCTCTTCTACATATGGACAGCCCCAGCTCCCTCTGCCTTTTGTCCTATGTGAGATATTCCTGTCCTTTCATCATCTTTGGGGCCCTTTGTCTGACTGTCTTTGTTGGGCTCTCTCCAGAATGTCCATGTCTCCCTTGTACGGGGAGCCCAGCACTGGACACAGCATTCCCATTCCAGGTATGCCCTCAATAGTGCTGAGCAGAGTGGAAGGATCACGTTCCTTGACCTGCTGTCAAAACTCTTCATAATGCAGCCCAGGATCCGACTCACCTTCTATGCCACAAGGGCACACTGCTGGCTCATGTTTGAGTCCTTTTCTGCAAAAATGAATCTGCACATCCTCATTCACCACTCCAGTTTCCGCCCTTTTGGTGGTTTCCTTTTTCAGTTTCCTGGTGGCAGTACTAGGGCATCCATGCAATCAGCTGCATCAACAGCAGCTAGGAATGAGGTCAAAAGGCAGCTTTATATCACTATATTTCTGCTTCCAGATTTTATTTTTAAAATAAATTATTACCTGTGGTGTAAGTAGCAGGACCAGAAAGTGAGCCAAGCTCATGGAAACAGGATTTGATCTCTTCAGCAGCACATAGAAAAGCTTCTTCTTTCAAACAAGTGAATAATTACAAGAATAGTCTTCGATATAAGATAGTAAGAAGATGTAAAACCTTCTTTTTGAGAGAAGAAAGAGGATGCAATTGCTAAAACATAAGTAAAAATTTCAAGAAACTTTGATCTTACAGCTCAAAGTGAAATAGGTCTACAACAATTCTCAAGAACTTGCTGTTCTCATCCGTGACGTGCTGTTTCACTCAACAAAACTCTTCACCAGAGTTCTGATTTATGGGTAAAAGAATAAAGCTATTGCTAGCTCATCTGTCTCTGTACAGCTTTTGTATCTGTAAGATGAGGATCTTAATCTTTACCTGGTTTGGGTGCTAAAAGATTAATTAATTGATGTCTATAAAACACTTCAGAGCCTTAAATTGAAAGCTGTACAGAAATGCAAATTACTAGTAAATTCTCTGATACATTACAAAAATACAGCTGCCTTATCTCATCTAAACAAAACTCTCCTATGTAATAATGAAATTACAAAACATTTGCCATGATTCTTTTCTCCTCTTCCATCTACTTTGTCCCAGTGATAGACAGTAATAACCTTCACCTCCCTCTAAAACTGAATGGAAAAAAATGGCAAAAAACCTCCTCAGATATGAAAGACTAATATTGAAACACCAACAAATCTGAAGGCTTTTTAAAAACATACAAATGAGCAAAAGCTACAGGAAGTCAGTCTCTACTATTAAGGATATTTAAGCCTCAATATTTTACTCGCTAATGAAGCAAACATGCAGAATAATTACTGTCAAGCACTTAACACATTTTAGTGAAGAGGATAGATAGAATTTGCTCTAGGAAAAAAACAGCAGTATGTCCTGCAGTGGTGACTACAGAAATTCAGTACAAAATTCACTGTGCTTTCTTTTACAGATTATGTTGAAACATGTTTTAGGATATCCTTCAATATTTTTTTAAGTTTATTTGAATGCAGTGCATTCAGCTTGTCTCTTTGAAACAGTAAACAGTGAACATTTGCAATGTGCAGTCTTGATAAAAGGAATGAGACCAGAGAGGGGTAACGATTGCACTTCAAAAAAGATGGGTAACCCTCTTCATTTTTAAACAAAAAGATGCAGCTTGTTGCCAAGCATGCTTGGCTGAAGAACTAAGAATATCTTCTAGATCTTTCTGAGGTATACAAAAGAACAGTGCAGCTACAGAGGAGTACACAAAATCAAATAACAAATCTTGAAAAATAGCCTGAGGAAATTAATCTCTCCCCTACATGTAAGTATACTGTCTTCACAGGCTGACAAAACAAGCAGGAATACATGAAGCAATTGAAACATAAGGTGATAAAAAGCTTAAAAATTGACAAGTTGAGCATAGCTCTGGTTATGTGGAGATTATCTTTCTCCTACTACTAATTGTAAGAAAACTCAATTTGATTAGAACCTATACATACTTTCCAGGCATCCTGCATTAGGGCACAGTCAGCTTCCAAAATGCCTCTAGAGTGGCAGCTTCAACAAAGTCTTCCCTGAGTACTCACCAGGGTATTATCAGTATGCTGGGTGTTTTTTTGCTATTCTAGCTCTACATTCCAGCCACATTACCCAGTTTTCTATGTTATATTGGTAAGAAAAAGCTGCAAGAATTCCTCCCTTGTAGGAATTTGCTGATCCCCAGGTTCTATAGCAATATACCCCGATCTTCTCTGTGTGACCTCAGTGCTAGATGCACCAATGCAAAGGCCACATGATTCAGAAAATGCATGAGGGAGGCGACTCATTCTTAGAAATACTTATAATACTTATTTTATGAGTATGGGCCATCTCACGACTCAATAAATGAAATTTCAGAGAAGTAGCCTGATCAGATATTCAAATACTCCACAATGTATAGTGATTTCAGCAGGACAGTGCTCAATTACTATTGTCCTATTTTGAGTTTACTGAACCTTTTCAATAGTTGTCCCAAACTTCTGCTCTGACAAGTACACTCCGTTTCACCCAGCGAAATCTGAACACAAAGTGAGTTTCCTATTGGTAAAAAAGCAGTTTGTACCACTGATTTCCACCCAGCCTGTCTTGCAGTAGTGACTTCATACTTAGAACAGGACTATGAGAAGTTAGTTCACTGTTGATTAACTGGAACATGACATTTTTCCTTGTCCATTACTCTTTCATGTCAGGAACATCTATTTCCATCCATCTATAATTATTTTTCAATTTTAAAAACCCACATATTGCATCATCATTTAATCTTTCTGAAAGTCAGTGGGCAGGTCACTCAAGGCAAAGCTCCAATTGTCTGCCAGGCTTTCTTATTCAGAGAGGGTATTCAAACTGTATGTAAAGGAGCATGGTAAATGTCTGCCTCAAAGAAGTGAAGATGACAAATAGGTCAACCTTAATTTAGGCCTCACTGAAGATATCTTTACAAACAGCTGTCTGCAGTTACAGAGTGCTGCACCTCACCCATTTATTTAATGCCTGTTCTGCAATATAAACCTAATTGCAGAAATGATCCATTCAGCACAACATAATTTAGGACTAACAGATTGCTTTGTAGAGTTTTACAAAAGTCTCTGGGGTTTACTGTGCTCCTGCTGGCTCCTACAGGTGTCCAGAAGAGGACCATTCATACCAACACTGCTAACAGGTGAAACACTGGTCGGTCCTGCTTCTGCTTGGCACACTGCTGTCCACAGTCTATTTTCATTGGCTGCAATTGGATTACAAAGGATCACAACTGATAGTAGATATGTAACCCTTCAGGCATATGCTGTGTCATTGTCTGTGGGCCAGAGCGTCAGACCCACTACATCAAGCTGACATGTTCTGCTAACTTAAATCACCTTGTATAATTCCATCATATCATGACCTGCCTAAGGTAAAGAATTAATTGTCATGATCAAGTTAAAGGAATGCAAAACTTCAATTCCAGATACTGCTAATTAAAACAACTTTTTAAAACTTTTCTAAATAATGTCAATAAAGATGGTTTCAATGGCTCTATTTACTGTTTCACTTCTTTTATGCATGTATTTGTAGAATACATGCATACTACACTGCAGCAGAAACTCGGGAAGGTACTCTGTGGAACAACTCCATCCCTATGCTGCCTGAGGACCAGGCAGAAGAGATAAGAAAACCACAAGTAAGCTCAGGGAGCAAATTGTCTGACATCCCACTCTCCAATAGTGTATCCTCATAGTCATGATCTTTTCAGTAGCTACAATCAGTAATAATCAAACTGTTCTTCATGGAGCCCTGCTATCAAGGATCCAAGATGCCCACAGACTGCTGGAACACCACAGTGCATGTTCTGCTCAGTTCACAAAGTCAGTGGTCTCTTCCCATCCATCAGCACTGCTGCGTAGGCTGCACCAGATGCACAGGCAGTGAGTCCTCTGTATTCAGAACACATCTTTGGCAAAGAGACTAATTTTCTGCTTTACGTGGTCCATCTCCCATTTTCATCTTTTCCTTTTTGTCCTGCTGTGGCCCTGCTTGCTGCTCTGAAGGATGGCTATCTGACCACTCGTTCAGCCACCTGGTCACACGCTTGGCAACTGCAATTCACCATTTCGGCAAGCTTGGAAACATTAGTCCTCTTTAAATGAGTATTGCTGATCACACAACAGCCAGACCATAGACACCACACTTCAGCAACAAGATCTTCCTTCTTTTCTGACACATGGGAATATTGCCATGGTGTTAATGACTTGTACCTTTTGAGGGCATTAAGAGCAGTACACAGGGTACAGGAACAAGTGTTCAGTGCATTTTTAAAAGTTTTGGAAGCTGCAATCGTACAGCTCTGCAATACAGCAGTACCACTACCACCAACAGGTCATAAATTTCCTGCTGAATTCACAAGGCTTCACAAGTCCTGAGGCTTGTCATCTGTACTTTGAATATACCTTTGTTTCAATTGGAACAGCTGTGTCTGTGATTCCTCCAACTGACCAGTTCAATACCTCTAATTCGTTTTACTTTGATTTATCTTCGAATAAGGATGGTGTTATGCAGATGGCTGTAAAAAGTGGTTACTCAGTATATGAGATACTTACCAGACTAACATAAGGATGTAGTATGAAGAGATACAGGCCTGGTCTGACAGCAGGGGCCTTAAGAGAGCTGTGCCTTAAAACATGGGATGTGGTATAGAGGAATTCAGCTATGGGATGGTAAGAGATGAGGCACAGATTTGGCACTGGTAACTGTAAACAACTCAGGCATGATCAGCAACCTGGACAAAACTGGGGTTAGAGGTATCTACAAGAACAAAGAAACAGTATCCAGTACATGTAAAATTCACCGTACATTATAAATCCAGCTGTCTCATAGAGCTGCACACCCAGAAAGAAAAGGCAAAGGAGTAAAAGTGTGTTAGCAAATGCAGAAAAATTATCCCAAATGGTGGATCATAGAGTGTGGATGATGGAGCCATTAATACGAACATCCTATTCTTCCTAGCACAGGACTACAGCTGCTGACAACCCCACCAGAACCACTGACCTTGGGACACTAAGGAGCAGTGGACGGGTGAGCATAACTGCCCCAAATGGGGAGAAGCAAAAAGTGTTTGTAAAGCAATTAACTGCATTATTACTCTTCCTTTTTCCTGCAACGGATCTAGACTAATAATGACTCTTGAATTAGACTGCTAAGGTTTCAACTATACTAAGTTAAAAAATCACATATATATTTTACTTATATATACACACAGATGATATATATACAAAAAATGTGCGTGTCTTCATTGTCTGTAAAGATTTGGACTGTAACTGACTACAGATTCCACTGCTAAGGCAAACTCTCAACTAAAAACTATCCATATTTGCTTATATTGCAGCAATGGAGACGGAGGCAGACAAAAGACAGTAATGAAGCTACAGCAAGCCTAAATTTGGAGCAAAACTGAGTAAATCAAACTGCAGTTTAAGTCAGGGAACATGCCCTGACTGGTGGAAATTAGAAGCATAGGTCAAAATACAGCAGTGGACCATGGGTTCAATTATGAACAGAAAACTTTCATAGAAATAAGTTTTTAGTTTGGTAGGATATTTGAGGACTCAAATGTCAAATATTTTAAAATTACTAGTTTTCTCATTACAATTCTCACTGTCTCCTGTTGAGAACAGTTGAACACAGAGTTTCATATAATTTAGCTTCCTTCAAGTCACAAAACAAAATTAATTAAAAGACCTTTGTTTCCAATTGCTGTTATCTGTCTAGACAAATTGAATGACAAAACCTTCAGCTGAGAAGTTTTTTAATTCAAGTGCATGGTGAATTCATACAGTCAAACCCAAATATTCTCAAGTGGCTTCCTTTTTTCACATCTCCTGAAATGCAGTCATTCAGAATTGCTGGTTCTTCCCAAAAGTAGGGCAGAATTCATACATGCTAAAATTGTGTCTATTATTCAGTTTGGGGAAGTCACTGCTAGAAGGTTTCCTGTCTACAGCATGGAAATTTGTTGGTCTTTCTTCTTCAATTAACATAATTCCAAAAGTTCCATAAAAAGTCAAATTTCTTGACAAGAAATACCCATAACCAGGCACTAATCCCAAAAGTTACAATGACTGTAACAAACAGTCTTAAAACACATTATTCTGTGCCTGTAAACAGGAATTCCCTTACGGAATAAAACTAATGATTTGGTCCTATGTCAACATCTGATTATTCAGGGATATGAAAGGAGATTGGGAAATGATTCAGACAGAGCACAACATATGTAAATCAGGCTACAGAATACATACACAGTACATTCTCCTGAAAAACTACTTGTAATCAGATGACTGTAGAAAGTAAATGCATGAATAATAGAAGGCAGAATACTACATAATCTCAGGTACTGCACTGCAGCCAAGCAAACTGAAAGGAAGGCTTGCATAAGTCACAGTCTAGATTAACTCACAAATAATCAGAAGTTTGGACGTCAGTACAGTGTTTCAATACGGTTAGTGCCACACTTCGAAGGATCTTTTTCAATTAGTTAAACAGTAAGTACAGCTATGGCTGTTTCTCAGATTTTTGCACAAGTTACATTAAAGATGACAAACATATGAGAAAAAAAGAGCTACGCACCTTGCAGGATACCAGTTATGAACCGGACAGGAACCCAGGAGATGTCAGTTCCATTCTCAGCTTTGCTGAGATTTGCTGAATGATTTTGAGCAACTTATTTTGGTTTCTGTGTTTCCCTAAATATGCTTTACCTATGTTGTCTATACAGAACTTATCCATACAGAAAGCATTCATGTCAGAACTGGCTCTTGTTAATACAATGGGAAACACAATGGAAGCTGGTCTCAGTGGAGAGCTTCTATGTACTCTTGCCATAAACTATTTAACAGCTTAGATAATGGATCTTCTGTAGCCACTGGTTGCCCTACATGCAAAATGCATCAGCTCGTTCCTACAACAGTCAGCATGTCCATTCTGTTGCAGCCAGGGAGGGGAAAAAAATCCTATTGAACGCGGGGAAAGAAACAGAAAAGACCCCTGATTTCCTGCTTTAAATCAAAACCTTGGTGGTTGCACATGCCACCAATCCACTGCTTGTCTTGGAGTTACTGGAGAGGTCTGCTCCTCTGCTGGCCACAACCTACTATTCCCCTTCTCACAGTCACAAAAACAAGCACAAAATTTGCTTCAAAGTTAAAAGCACTAAAAATACATTTTAAAAACCACAGTAAGAGTAATTAATTACACTCTATTTCTCAACAAAAACAATGCCCTAAATTATGAATTAAAGTCATACAAATCCAGAAAAAATACAAACAATGATACTTCGAAACACACTTGAAATAAAGTCAAAAGTATTTCTAAGGCATTCGGTGCACACTAACAGTTTAGAATTATAAAAAGTTTCTGAAAACAATTACATTAAAATAGGTTACTGTAAGTATAGATTGGTTATATGCCATTTCAGTAGAAAATTATTATTAGAATTCATATGCAATTTCNTTCATTCTATCAAAGCAAGACTAACACTCTGAACTAGAACGGAAATTGATTTTTAGTAGCAACATTGCAGGAAATGCATCATCTCTGGTGATTCATGGTGTACACTGCAGCTGTCTGCTGGTGATGCCTTAGCAATGACACGCCTTGACCCTTAGCAGACCATTGCTATCAGTATTTTACTCTTGTATCAATGCAAAGGCAGCACCTGATGACTTTCAACATAATAATATATATATATATAATATACGTAATATGTATATAAAAAGAGGATTGATTTTATTACTATTGTTATTTTTTTTGCATTGTCCACTGGGCCCTTTTTCACTGCTTCACAATTCAGGGCATTGAAGTCGTAAAGGTAAAATTATACACTTAAATTGTTACGAAATAAATGCCAATTAGCTATTTAAAGTTACAAACGAACCACTGGGGGGAAACATAAAGAAAAATGTACACAACATACATCTGTATCAAATTACTTACAAGTAATCGTGTGATGACTATAAAGCTAATAATTTTCAGCAGAGATAATCACCNTGCAGCCAGGGAGGGGAAAAAAATCCTATTGAACGCGGGGAAAGAAACAGAAAAGACCCCTGATTTCCTGCTTTAAATCAAAGCCTTGGTGGTTGCACATGCCACCAATCCACTGCTTGTCTTGGAGTTACTGGAGAGGTCTGCTCCTCTGCTGGCCACAACCTACTATTCCCCTTCTCACAGTCACAAAAACAAGCACAAAATTTGCTTCAAAGTTAAAAGCACTAAAAATACATTTTAAAAACCACAGTAAGAGTAATTAATTACACTCTATTTCTCAACAAAAACAATGCCCTAAATTATGAATTAATGTCATACAAATCCAGAAAAAATACAAACAATGATACTTCGAAAACACTTGAAATAAAGTCAAAAGTATTTCTAAGGCATTCGGTGCACACTAACAGTTTAGAATTATAAAAAGTTTCTGAAAACAATTACATTAAAATAGGTTACTGTAAGTATAGATTGGTTATATGCCATTTCAGTAGAAAATTATTATTAGAATTCATATGCAATTTCAGTAGAACATATCAAGGTTGAATTTAAATGAAGAATTTTGGATAAAATATCCATGTAACCATTTCCATAGGTAGCCACATACAGTGTGGATTTGCTTTATAATCCATCAGATTTAACCATACCGCATTCCCTTTCTTCATTCTATCAAAGCAAGACTAACACTCTGAACTAGAACGGAAATTGATTTTTAGTAGCAACATTGCAGGAAATGCATCATCTCTGGTGATTCATGGTGTACACTGCAGCTGTCTGCTGGTGATGCCTTAGCAATGACACGCCTTGACCCTTAGCAGACCATTGCTATCAGTATTTTACTCTTGTATCAATGCAAAGGCAGCACCTGATGACTTTCAACATAATAATATATATATATATAATATACGTAATATGTATATAAAAAGAGGATTGATTTTATTACTATTGTTATTTTTTTTGCATTGTCCACTGGGCCCTTTTTCACTGCTTCACAATTCAGGGCATTGAAGTCGTAAAGGTAAAATTATACACTTAAATTGTTACGAAATAAATGCCAATTAGCTATTTAAAGTTACAAACGAACCACTGGGGGGAAACATAAAGAAAAATGTACACAACATACATCTGTATCAAATTACTTACAAGTAATCGTGTGATGACTATAAAGCTAATAATTTTCAGCAGAGATAATCACCAAGTGCATCCTGGTTATTTGCAACAGTTAAGATTGCCACAGTAGCAACTGTAGAGAAAAGCCTTTGCACTTAGTAAGAATTTCTTGCTAAACTGCAGACAAAAACATAGCTTCTCTGCTACTGGAGTGAGACATTTTTATCTACATTTAACAGAGTGAATAAATATTGAAATTCTGGAAGTGTCCTTAAGTACTTTTGATTAGCAGCAAAAAATGTATTTAATTTACTTAAGTCTGTTAAAGAGTAAAATGAACGTGTATATAAAATGCATATAAATGTACACGACACATTTTATGTATACAGATCTACACAATGTGTGGCTAAAGGCAGACATATAATATGAAGACAGCAATAGCAGTAAAACCAGCTGGTTTTAAAATAACAATGATTTCAGAAGCTATGCCAGTTGCAAATAATGACTATTAACTTGTCACACCAGCATTAGAATTTGCTATTATCCAAATATAAGAAGTGAGATACCTTCTAAATATTAAAATCATACTGATGGTATTTAATCTGTTTCTAATTCTGGTACAGTGAATCTACATATATTTTCTGTCTGGTCATATTACAAAGCTCTTTTTCTTTACACAGAAGGCATACATGAATATAAATAAGGATAATGAACTATTGTTCCATAAAACCTGACTATGCAACAGCTTAAAAAAATTCTAAAAATAGAAAATATGTCCTGTTGAGAATCGTGCTTCTCTCCTAATGTATAAACCTAGAAGCATCTTTCACAATGCTTCTTGTGAAGTGCTTATGCTGTAAACAAAGCTAAAGAGTATAATCCTGAAACGTTATTTGAAGCTGTTTCACATCGGTATTCCATATAGATGCTATCCAGTGAGCAAAGCTTGACCCTTTGGTAATCAGCCTCTGCTGAAGTACAGGCAGGTTGACTTCATTAGGAACAATGCCAAACCCTTTGTTTAGAATCACACATTCTCCTCTTTTGCTGGATAGTTCTCTGTTCCCGTCAGATAGTGGAGATACCTGGAGGTAAAAAAAAATTGGTAGGTGGTTGGAAGTAAGAATTTCCCACTATTCACACTCACCAGGCATGGGATCAATCTTTGTGCTACCAGCAGAAAGCTGATGTATGAGCATGATGTAGAAGCCAAGGAACCTCAGAAGTCTATCAAACAAAATGGTTTTAGTTCATAGTTTACAACAGTTTGATGCAGAAATCTCTGGGTGAAATTCTATCATTTATGCTATGCACAGGGAATTAGTTTGTCTAATGATCCTCTGACTCAAAATTTATGGACTAGTCTGCACAGCACACAAATAGAATTAGAGCAGCATGGTGCAAAGGTCTCCCACAGATAACCAATGAAGCCTGAATGCAACACAATGTATTTGTGGGACATCTCTAACTTACATTGCTGATGTAACATGTCCGGAGACTTCAGCACTATGGAGAACTAGTTGAAAGCAAATCTTTAACATCACTTTCTCCTTTTCTAATTTCTCTTCAGCCTGCTACACAGAAAATTAGCACAGAAAGTGATGGAGTGGCATCTGTCAGCTTTATATTGCTCAAACTTGCCTCATAATCAAGATGTATTATACTGTTATAATTATTCTATGAAAATATGATGCAAAGATTTCTCATAATTAATGCTGTGAAAAAGTAAAAGAGTTTGTTTTGGTTTTGTCTCAAAATTCTACCAGTCTCCAATCCAAGTGTAAGACCTCTTCCGAAATTTTCCCAGACTACTTGTATACAGTTTGTATAACTCAGATATATAAAGGCCTTGCAAACATTCCTCTACTTATGTGGTCCCTCGAGAAGCAGTGTTATTTTGATTACTGAAGTACTTCCAGGAATGAGGAAAGGAAAAATATGAAAAATAGTTTATACCTTTGCACACACCAACAAAGGTAGATAGAAATTCCTGAGCTGAAAGACTGTTATTAAAGTTGTAAAGTCAAGTGCACTTAAGGAAAAACAAAACATATAGAGGAAAGGCTGACAGCAAACTTCCATTCAGCCTGCTAGGATAACATAACCCTTGATGGGGCACCATACCTGTGCAAAAATTAGAATCATAGAATGGTTGTGACTGGAAAAGGCCTTTAAAGATCATGTAGGCCAATGCTCCTGCCATGGGCAGGGAAGACTTTCATTAGACCAGGTTCTCAAAACCCCATCCAATCTGACCTTGAACACTTCCAGGGATAGGGCATCCACAACTTCTCTGGGCAACCTGTTCTGGTGTCTCACCACTGTCACCACAGAAAACTTCTACATTATGTCCAATCTAAATCTACTGCTATAAGTTTAAAACTGTTGCCCCTTATGCTGTTGCTACAGGCCCTGGTAAAAATTTTTCTTATAAGCCCCTTTTAAGTATTGAAAGGCTGCAATAATTTCTCCCTGGATCCCCTTTTGTCTGAGCTTTTGAGCCTGACTCCTGTTCTATGTGTCTATTCTTTCTACCAGCTGCCCTTACTGCAAACCAGTCTCTCTTCTCTTGGTCAGTCCCAGCTACAGGTGGTTCTTCCTTCTGCCCATACCAATCTCCTTTTCAGAATTCCTGCACTCCGTCTCCTGTTGTTCTTGGCTCTGTATTAGATGTATGCTCATTTCCTAGCTTCTATCTCATCAGTTTTTACTTATCAGTTCTTTGCCCAGATGATGAGACTACCTTAGGATGATGAGACAGACTCACTTTCTGTTCTGATGTCTAGACTTGGCCAGACAATATTTCAGATATTTCAGTACTCTATTAAGGCTACTGTTAAGCACATACCTACTACTGTGGGGGTTTTTTGAAATGATGACACTGGCACGGATTTGTTAAGTGAGGGATGAAATTCATACCCGTAAGAAAAAAAAAAAAGAAAGGTACTTTCCTGGCCAAATCTTAAATCCTTGCTATAACACACAACTTAACAAAGATCAAAAATACTAGAATGATTTTAATATGGGCAAGCAAGGCAGGCCAAAGTTTCTTATCTTTAATGCCTTCATTCAGTGCTGTAAAAGCTGAAATCCCTTCCTCCCATGGCACAGATTTCTAGAACTGTAGGACTCCACAAAAACACGGAAAACTCAGCAGATTGAAAGGGTTTACAGATACAATGTCACAGTAAGATAAACAGTTATTCCTTCTTTTTAGATAATTTTCCCATGATTTGTCTTAGTAAAAGCTTACAAATTAACTTTCAAAACTGGAGCTGATACTATGATGAGGCCTAAAAATAATCTTTATGGAGTACCATGTCAGAAACACGAAGATTTGACTTTCCCTTATCAGTAAATGGATGTTTTGCTAGTAAAAAGGGAATATTCAAGGACAAAGGACACAACTACAATACTTAGAGGAATACTGTGCCTGTTAGTACTACACTGACATCCTGGAATAGCTTTTGTTCTGTCTTGCACCGCTATATCAAAACACCCACCTACGTAACTCTGTGCAATTCCTCCTCTAGTCATAGTCATTAAGGAGATCTTGAAACAGATAAAAAAGAATTCATCTTTGTATGGCCCTGATTTCTGAACACTGAGGTCAATTTCATCTTCCGTTTCATCCCAAACTTTCAGATTGTCTTTTATTTAGTCTAAGAGTTTCCAAAATGCCTTTCAACATCAACTTGTTATGACATGGAGGGATATTACATTCTTATCAGCTAAACTGCCACAGCTGCAACAAACCATTAAAGCCTCAAAAAACCCCAAATGACCAAACAAAACCAAACCAAACCAACAACAAAAAAACCCCCACAACTCTCCCCCAGAAAAAAACCTCAAGCCAAACCAAACAAAAAACCCCAAACCAAACCAAACCAACTTCTCCTTGACTTCAACTGAAAGTGTTCACAGCAGCTGTATAAGAATGCTTGCACAAGAAGGATTCCAGGCTATACTGAGCTTTCTGAACCAGCTTATGTAGGAAGATACCTTCTTATTTGATATTGACAGACTTTATCTATGCAGGAATTCTGCCATGCAGACATCTCAGATACACAGTTCTCAAATCTTTTCATCAAACTGGAAGAAAGACCTGCTTCAGAACTGCAAGGACAAACTCATCTTATCTTGGCCAAACAACTCTGTGATGACAGATGCTTCTACTCAAAGATGGAGAGCTCATAGAAGAATGTCTGAGAACTCAGGGCATGTGATCTCTGTAAGGGATCAGAGCCATCTGCCTGCTGTTGAAAACAGTCATTCCCACAGTCCAAGTGCTGACAGACAGCTTCATAAACATGCACTTTCTCAATAGGCATTGTGGACTTCAGGCATTTCTAGTGTCAGGAGACCACTTAATTTTGTGTATACATCACTGAACTGTATCCATGACTTGGTACCTCTACCAGTCAGCCTAAATTCAGGCCACATGCTCTTTCATTTTTTCCAACAAGAGGTGAAATGCACCTTTCCACATATCTCATTGCTAAAGACAATCTTCAGCTTGAGTAAAGGAAGAGGTTTTGCATCAATGACAATCCTACCACATGATCAGGTTATTCTGGTACTTGCACCAGATGGATCCCTGGATCACTTCTCTGTTCTGCACCACACAATGTCATGAATAACAGCCAGGTTATCCATCTTTTATACCTAGCAGTACTAATACGTGCCAAGTCTAGCAGTCTTGATGCTAACTAGTTGCTAAAGAGCAATAAACAGTTTCTTCTACAGTCCTTATTATTCTGACTCACAGAAAAAACAAGCCTAAAATAAAAAATAAAAAAATTTAAAAGACTGACTTACTAACCAAAGTGGGAAAAGTCTTGTTACAGTACTGTAATACCAGGAAAAAAAATTAAAATTCTCTTTGTCATTAGCTTACTAGTCACCCATGAAATAACCAGAACATTTCTGCAATTCTCTAAAAATACAGTTAGCAATAAGTTTTTCTCACCTGACCATTTGATTTTGACTTGAAGAGCTGGTAACACCCTAGCATCCAAACCATATGTTTTTCCTAGTTTATAAGTCATCATTTCTGTAGATTTCTACCATTACCATGAAGCCTGGAGGTGTATCTTCTGAATGCAGCCTATATCTGTGCAGCTGCAACAACTTGGTTAAAATTATGTTTCTAGCAAGTGGGAAAAGGCACAGTGTGACAATTGCCATGTGCAGCAGTGAACCCTATCTAGCAACTGTCTTTTAATCCACCTCTTGGCCAAATGTTTGTCATTGGAAGTCTCTGTATTCATCCATGTGACAAATATTAGTCACTGTCTAACCCCAGGAGCTGAATGACATTAAAGCTAGGATCAATTGCTACACAAGGTTTTCATGTTGCTTCTAATTTCTGTAGGACCTGTGACTTAGGAAAGATAGGCCAATACTGCCTCTTAGTGGAAGGACAGCTGACTCAAAAGGTGAAGTGAATGCTGGTCTGTGGAAATACACTGGAATACTTAGAGTGTCACACAGATCCTCAGCTGGCAGCCACCAGAACTGCAAGGGGGTAAATGAAAGACTTGCAGCCATGAATGTTTAGTAGTGATGATGATGATAATAATAATAACAGTAAAAAAATAGTAATAGTTATAAGTACTTCTGAGCTTTGGCAAACTTCTTTACCTCCTTGGGGAGAAGTACAATTCAACAGAATGCTGGTATGACTTGTTGGCCAAAGCAATCTTCTTTTGTATGTGTGAGAACTAGGAATCTACATGGACAACCATTTGGAAGAAGAAAACGATTAAGAGATACCTGGCAACATCAGAGGAAATGGTTCCAGGTAAGAATAAAAAGGAGCAGAATGTCTTAAAATCACCTAGATTTCACCAAGTCAAAAGATCTACTTTAGATTCTAGGAGTGTTGTAGCTGTGCACTGTCATTTATTGCCCAGTTCGGTATGCTCTAGAACATTAAAAAAACATTAACTAAACTAAGTACAAATTTGAATCCGTTAGTCATCTAACAGAATTAAAGAGGTACACTAATGTTGAAGAATACCTAATTAACATGGTAAAAATTTGCAGGCAGAAAAAGCTCCACTAATGCATTTCTATTTTTGAATTCTGGACCACAGACCAAACACAAATGAGGGCTGCCTCAGACAGGCACAGTTCAGAATTTGCCATCATTCCTGGGCTATATAATCCTTCTGTGAATAATACCTTGAGATATTCTTTGAGTAGTTAAAAATGTATAGCTATCATTAGAGCCAGACTTGACAGTTTTCCTCTTCATGAAATAGCTCTTTCTAGCTACAAAATTCATTGCTTATCTATTTCTAGAATTTCAATAACAATGGAATAAATTTCACTGAAGAAAGTTAAGAAAATTACGTATGACAACATATCAATATATGTATTTGATCATGAAGCCTGTTTCCTTCTAGCCTTACTTGCACTGCAACCATTTTTCTTCCTACAAAAAAAACGTTGAAGCATTTCTCACAGACATGTGGTCATTTGAGCTTGTGTGGTTTTGGCTGGGATAGAGTTAAATGTCTTCATAGTAATTTGTATGCTGCTATGCTTCGGATTCATGCTGAAAATGGTGTTGACAACATACCAGTGTTTTAGTTACTGCTGAACAACACTTACACAGCACAAGGGCCTTTTTTGCATCTTCTCACCACCTCACCAGTGAGCAGGCTGGGAGTGCTCAAGAAGCTGGGAGGGGACACAGCCAGGGCAGCTGGCCCCAACTGACCAAAGGGATGTTCTACATCATACGGCATCATGCTCTGCAATAAAAGCTGAAGGAAAGAAGAGGGAAGGGCAGGGTGGAACATTAGGAGTTATGGCACTTATCTTCCCAAGTAATTGTGAGATGTGATGGAGTCCTGCTTTCCTGGAAATGGCTAAGCACCTGCCTGCTGCTGGAAAGCAGAGAATGAATTCCTTCTTTTGTATTGCTTGCAGGTGCAGATCCTGCTTTACCTACAAACTGTCTTTATGCCAAGCCAAGAGCTTTTCCACTTTTATTCTTCCAATTCTCTTCCCTGTCCCACTGCAGGGGAGTGAGAGAGTGGTTGTGTGGTACTGAGGCTGCCCATGGGAGTGAAACCACAACAGAGCTACAGCATTCAGCTGAACACAACTCCTGTCTCTGATGACTGCATTTTTTCTTATAACTGAGTTTCTGCTTGGATTAGGTCTCTTCAAGCAATTTATTAAAAATAGATTTCTGCATGTATTTGGGTATTACATAGGTACTTTACTACAAAAAAAGCAGGATGAAATTTTGAAACTGGTATTCACTGCCATGTTCATAAATAGCCTCACAAACAAGGAGATGGCCTCTTGTGCAGTATAATATTAAATCAGAAGGCAGAAGAGAGAAAGAGTGGCACAATGGATGTGAAAGGAATAATTTTGAAACATTACAGGGGTTTTTTTTATGCATGTTTACCAAATTTCTGTATAAATAAGTAATACAATTGGAGTGCCGAGTAATTCTAGATTAGTGATAAATGGGCACAAGTTGATTATTCAAGATAAAGCTGAGGGTCATTATCCTCAGCTGGTCATTAATCTCCATGAAATGACTGGTATTGAGATAGTAATTACTACTATAATGAAAACGGGAAAAAAATCGCAGCATGACATTTTTCTTATGAAGCTGTCAGTTTCTAAAGAATTCATGTTTCTCTCATCACCCGATCAAGTTGCTTCAATAATTTTTAACTCTTTGCACAGTTTATTTGTCCTACTACAATTTTCATGTCATCACCTCGCTTAAGGTTTGCTTTCCCATCTTACATTCTTGGAATTTCAGAAGGGCACGGCAAGGGGCAACAGTGATGGGAAAGAAAGACAATGCACATAAATTCCCCCAAACCAGAAAAAAACCAAAACCATATTTTCAGAATTTTCTCTATAAAGTGTGTTCCACAATGAGGTAGAAGATTGCATTATGATGTTATCTAGCTGTTTATTCTGCATTTAACAGTGCTTTTAGCCATAGCACACATCCCAATTCTTTGTTCTAAACCTGGATTCACCTTCTAGCCTTACAATATATGGAACTGATAATGTCAATGTCCACTTGGTCAGAAAACATGACGAAACTTGGCCCTAAAATGAAAAACATCTTTAAACATTTATAATTTTTCAAATCAAGTTTGTGGTGTTTTGGTGTGTCTTCTAAGGACTTTTGAGCCCTTGAAGTTCTTTTCCTTCTCATTTCTACTAGACAAGCTAGAAACATATTATGAGCTGAAGGGAAGGCAATTTGTTCCCTGCTAGAAGCACCGTCGTTGTATTTCCACTGCAAAAGACCCACACATGCTGCATCATTACAACTTAGAAAATGAAAAACTCAATCTAAACTAAAAGCTTTTAACGTAACATAAGTTTAAAAATAGTATTGCCCTATATATTGCTAGAGCAAACAGGATTCAGATATTCATTAGTCAGTACTTTTTTCTAAAGCTCTTCAGTGAACACTTTTCTAAGAAGGGCATCCCAGGAAAGCCACAGGATGGGTTGAGGTTCTGCCAGAAAATTTGCAGTTCCTTCTGAAATGTCTCACTGTATGTAAAGAGGAAGCAGAGTCAGGCTCAAAACAGCTTTAGGCAAGAATGGTTGATGGGATGTTGCTGTGAGGGCTGCAAACCAATTACTGTGTGATGGAATAAAACCAGATAATGGTGAACACCGATAAGTGACTTGCAGTGCAGCTCAGGAAACTGATTTGTTCTTCCAGCTTACTTACGTTGTTTGGAGAGTTTGAGGTGAAACCTAATGATTCGTGTCTGCTAGCCAAATGAATCATTCAACACTGGACAGCTATTGAAACTGGACTCTGGCTATTTGGAGAGAGTGTGAGCAGCAAATGAAAAAAAAATTGCTTAAGTTCTGAAAGCTCAGAATGGCACTGAGCAGAACAGACTTCAGAAAACATAGCAAGTTCTCTGGAAATATAGATGTGTTTTTGACAGCCAAGGCTAAAGCATGGTCTGTCAGTTTTCTGGAGGAAAAAATATAAATTATTTGTGAATAGAACCTTACCTGGGAAACAATTAACGCAATAGTGACAGGGGAACCAAACATAATTATGCATCACAGCAAATAATAGGAATAAAAGTGTACTGGGTTTGCACAGACAGGTTTTGGTAGGGCGGCGGGGGGTGGATACTACAGGAGTGGCTTCCATGAGAAGCTGCCAGAAGCTTCCCCCATGTCTGACAGAGCCAATGCCAGCTGGCTCCAGGACCATCGCTGGCCAAGGCTGAGCCAATCAGAGATGGTGATAATACCTCTGTGATAACAGATTAAAGAAGGAAAAAAATTACTATTCAGATTTAGTTGTGCTCAGAGAAGAGCAGAGTGAGAGGAATATGTGAGAGGAACAACTCTGCAGACACCCAGGTCAGTGGAGAAGGAGGGGCAGGAGGTGCTCCAGGTGCCAGAGCTGACATTCCCCTGCAGCCCGTGGCACAGCCCATGGTGAGGCAGCTGTGCCCCTGCAGCCCACCGAGGTCAGTGGGAGTGCAGAGATCCCCTGCAGCCCATCGGGGAAACTCACACTGGAGCTGGTGGATGCCTGAGAGGAGGCTGTGAACCCATGGGAGGCCTTTGTTGTAATAGGCTCCTGGCAGGGACCTGAAGACCCTTGGACAGAGAAGCCCACACCGGAGCAGGTTTCCTGGAAGGATTTGTGACCCTGTGGGGAACCCACACTGGAGCAGGCTGTTCTTGAAGGAGTGCACCCTGTGGAAAAGTGACCCACACTGGGGCAGTTCCTGAAGAACTGTATCCCATGGGAAGGACTCAGGCTGGAGAAGTTTGTGGGAGCTCCCACCGGAGCAGGGGAAGAACTGTCCCTGAACAGCGGCAGGAACAACCTGTGATGAACTGACTGTAACGGCCATTCCCTGTCTCTCTGCACCACTTTGGGGGAGGAGGTAGAGCCCAGGAAGGAAAGAGGGGAGTGAGGGAAGTATTTTTAAGATTTGTTTTGCTTCTCATTATCCTGCTCTGATTTTGATCAGTAATAAATTCAGCTAATATCCCCAGGTCTGTTCTGCCTGTGACAGGAATTGGTGAGTGATGTCTCCCTGCCCTTATCTCAATTCATGAACCTTTTGTTATATTTTCTCTCCCCTGCCCAGTTGTGGAGGGGAGTGACAGAGCAGCTGTGGTGGGTAGCTGGCATCCAGCCAGGGTCAAGCCACCACAAAAAGCACAGTGAAAAAACAAGTTGCTGGTGACAGACCAACAACAGGGTTGCAGTACAACTGTCTTGTATCTGCCAGCAAAAGCCAGGACATGCTGCAGTGACACACATGCAGTGGAGTTGGGCAAAATCTGCAATAGCTGCTATATGCACATCATTGACAAATCTAAGCAATTAAAATAAAAAAAACTACAACCAAATCTAGACAACATACAACTTAGCTTCTAAGGAGATTCATACCTGTGAGGAGATTGCACTCCATTCCTCCAAAATTGACTCCAAAATCAATTTTGCCTTTGCTACTAATCCCATGAAGAAAACACAGATCAGCGCTGATTGTGGATAACATACTACCAGTGGTGCTAAAGAAGCTGCGTGATTCAGAGGAAACACAATGTGCTTTCCAATTTTCCCCTGCTCCTGTGAAAATCAAGGACATAGCACACCCACCAATGTGATTAAGGATAAATATCCACTGGCCTTCTGCAGACCCTACATATGTGTGGAAATGTACTGCCTGCTCTTTCACCCATTTTTTTCTGCAGGATAAACACAGCACTGAGAAGAATTCCTTATACTACACTGTCATCCCATGTAGCTATGAAGAATATTCTTTTGTGTCTCCTTTAAAATAACATTTGTAAAAATTTAGAATCCTAAGTTAGTTTTCTGCAGAACAGCTACTCTCTAAGGAATTCCAGCAGAGCAGAAAAAAAGAAGTCCTGAATAAATCAGCAAAAAAAGACTGTTAATTATTTCACTGCTGTTAGTTCCATGTGCATTTCTGTGGCACTCACAGGTTGAAAGTACTAGCATATGTGCTTGCAATCTTAAAGCATGATCCACATTTTAGCAATTACATTTACAGCAACAGGACACAGGGGAGTAAAATAAAGTTGCACTAAGGGAAGTTCAGATTGGATATCAGGAAAAGGTTCCTCACTGGAACTGGCTCCCCAGCAAGTGATCACAGCACCAAGCCTGTCCGAGTTCAAGGAGTGTCTGGATGATGCTCTTGGTCATATGGTTTAGTTTTAGGAAGTCCTGTGAGGAGCACGGAGTTGGACTCAATCCTTATGTGTCTTTTCAAAATGAGATACACTATGGTTCCGGTTTCCTTTAATAGATACCTTATCTCTGTAGTAGTTCTTGTAAAAAAAACACTGACGTCCATATTCAGCATATTCAGCTTCTTCATTACAGTTAATTAGAGTAAGACACTTTTTACTAGTCTGTTTGTGAGGTAAATGCCTATAAAACAACAACGTATTTGTACATTTATAATAGGACTTGATAGACCTTGATGTCTTTTTTTTTTTTTTTTAAATAAGTTATGCAATATTTTTTATACAGCATCAAATCCTGGGAGCTTGTCATTAGGGCAAAAATTTTGAAATACTTGAAAACATTTATAAAGAACTCTGTTAGACCTCATGGCTGAAAAAGTAATCTGTAAACATAATTCAAGTACACCCTAAAGGTCTAAAGATTGAACCATTATTTTATTTTGGGAGTGTTGAATCATGATTTTCAATACTTTGAGCTGGCAGCTGCAAGACACTTGCAAGCTGAAATACCAATTTAATGAGTAGCCTATAGAAATATTCAGACTACCATTAGAAAATTTTCAAGCTTGAATTATACTAAAAACTTCGCAGAGATAAAAAATAACTGAAAAATACTGCTGAGGCACCAGGAATTACAAATTCCTAAAACCTCTCAACACTTATATTAGGAAGGGCGAGGGGTGGGGAGGGTTTATGTTTGTTTGTTTGTTTTAGAAAATGTAACTGCAGTCTCCCAGAATTTAAAATGGTGATTAATGTAAAGACGAGAACAGACTTACTCAATTAGTTAATGTTTTTTTGCACTGAAGAGTGTTTGAAATGATAAATAATAGGATAGCAGGTGAAAAATATAAAAAATGCTAGGCTTATAATGACATATTTCATATATTTTCTTTCTTGTGTCAAAATTTTCCTGCAGGAAAGATACCATCTTGAGGACAAAGCATTTGCCTAGTTTCAAAGACCACTACATTTTTTTCATCCCCTGCACTTTTGCGCTAGTAAACACTTATACTGGTTTTTGTGCTGTACTCAAGTATTTTGCTAAATATATCAGCTTTATCCTTTAAACCCCGTAATGACAGGGTATTAAAATAAAATATACTTCTTTGTAATGAACATTCTGTTCAGGTGTGGGTTTATGTGGGAAAAAAATGTGAGGAAATTGCTGCCATACTTGTACCACTCTTTCATCTGAATTAAGAAAACAGATGTGGCCAAAAAAAGCTGCCTAGATTAGCTAATAAGTCCCACATACATTTCTTCCAGTACAAGCATCCATGTATTATAATAAACCACATACTGCTCTAAGTTTAAAGTGAATTGCAGTCACGTAAACAGGACAACAATACGTTTAGGTTTAGGACATCATAATTAAATTTTTCTTCTTAAATTGGCTAGGCTGACCTGTTAGAAGAGAAACTGTAATAACCACTTTCCTCTAGAACCTTTTCAATTAGAGTCTACAACATAAAAGAACTTAATTTCAGTGAATTATCTTCATTAAAAGTAATAAATGGATATATATAGGTAGATATACAGCTTACCTGCAACTGCCCATATGTCATCCCTTCTGCCGTGCCAGAAGTGCCAAGAATGCCTTAAAGTAAAAGGCAAATAATGTTATACTACCGAATTTGGGATTTATGCTCCCTTATCAGTTTCTTAGCAATTCCATTACAAACATAATGACAGAGATGCTCCATGATCAGTAACTCCCACTGAGCACAATGACCCCCTGAAGAGGTGGGGTCATTTTATGGCATGATAAGAACATTTGATGCACACACATTATGGAAATACTCTAACCAATGAAAAATAGTTTAAAGACTTAATGTAACAGAACTCAGAAATGTAACTTTCTTATTTTTTCCCACTTACAGTGGAAATTTACAGTGGAAAGGGCACACAGCCAGCAGCAATTTGTGAGGACAAAAGTATTGTCTGCAGGTTAAGAGATTCAAAAATTACAGATAATGAGGATCTCAACAAATTGCATTATCGTCTCCGGGAACAAAATAATGCTCATATTTAAAGTGATTGTTAGGGACTCATTTCCTACTCAAATATCACCCTTGACACTTAGTATTAATTCTGGTTTTTGCAATAAGCTGTGGAACAGATACCCTATTTTCAACACAAAGGCCATCAAAACTAAAGTTTCTCACTCTTCTCTCTGGCACCACAGGTTTTAATGTTACTGTATCCTCTAGTCCATGGATTGCAACATAGTTTTTTCTGTATTTAGAAGAATGTAAATGGCACAATTACCAAAATACAGGCTGCACATCTCCCTTATGTCCATTGCACAAAAAAGCACATGATGAAAAAAGTCTCTGAACCAGGAATTGTAGTTCCCCACCCCGGCTGACACCACAGCTGGTAGGTTTCATTATACACGGTCTTTATGATTTGACTCGCTGAGTATCACTAGTCTAAAGTATAATTGGCATATATATTGATATATTTTTTAAAGTATATATATTTATAAATATATAAAGTAGATATTTTCTAAAGTATATATACATATATGTGTGTTTGTATTTTTCCCTCCTAAAGTTTGTATGGCTTGATCTAGCTATGTAATTAAATCACCCCATTACAACTGTTTTAAACATGACAAAAGAACAACTTAAGTTTTAAACACAGTTTAAAAATCATGTGCAAGAACACTTTCAGTTACAAAAATTTCTATTAATTTTCATGGAAAAAACATGGATTATTTGCATCTTTGATATTTCTTTATAATTCCAAAGTGTACTCTCTTCAATTAGTAGAAAGTTCCAGCAGTGGTAAATTGCATTTCTTACCACAAATTAAACAAATCAAAACAAAAAACAACCAACCAAGCAAAAACCCCAAACCAAAAACAACAAACCAGAAAATCAGTATAGTCAACTTTATTGTCTTTAAAGGCTGATCTTGGAGTAGCAATTCCTTCTGCTTTGGTACCATACACTTTATTAGAAATACATATGCCACTATAGAAGTTTATGGTGGTTTTTTTACCTTTTCTATCATCCAGAAGCAACACATTTCCACCTTAAGAAAGATGTACCCCGTGCCAACTTGCTGTGAAGGTACTGGGTTCAATCAGTTCGGGAGAACCTTGCAGCAGCTAGGAAAAAGAAAAAGAGACCAAAAAATAAAGACACCTGAAATGTCCATCCTTCCCATTTGCCAAAACTCCAGACTTTTAGGAGGCAGTTTACCCTTTCCTATGTTTCCCAGTGCAATCAGAAGTCAAAAGAAATTTCAGTACTTTTTAGATTAATGAAGTGGTAAACACAATTATGAACATCCTACCTTGTTCTCTCTAGAAACACTGAACATTGCAAGCTGCACTTAGTATAAAGCACTGAATTCTTCAGATGATCTGAATAAAATGTCACAAACTATATAGACATTTGTGTGAAGATAAACAAGAAAGTGTATTTTCTTGAACCTATGAGAGAAGCAGCTGATGACTCCGTTTTTTTAAACTGTGGCTTCAAATATAATTGTTAGCCAATATTCAAGTGGTATAATTCCCATTAGAGGGATCCCAGAACTTCTGAAACCTGAAAGTCAGTTCAGCTACTTGATTATATGAGCAATGATACTGACATTAAACTTAAAAACATCTAGTTTTGAAAATACCCACTGGTAACAACTCTGACAGGACTACCTTCGTGTACAGGAGAGAAATTCCCGTTATGCATTTCTGCAGCCTGGTAACACTTCTGCTGTTACAGAAACAGAAGCATCTCTGTTGTTGGAAGACCTTTACCCCACCACTGATCAGTGGAGGAATCTCTTTTTCTGTAATTCTCATTAGAGTTTCTAATTTGGCATAGTTAAAAACCCATTATATATGTATTTTATTTCCAGAAATTGTACAACCTCATAACATCTGCTGTAGGAGTTCAACCTAATTCTTTTCTCTATTTAAGTTCCTCCCATTACCTCCAAATGATATCCCTGTCACCCAGTACATTTACAGTGTTGTTTTTGGTAAATTATGTAACATTTATGCTTATCAATTCTCCATCCTTCTAACTGCCTTTTTTTTTTTTGTTGCTTTCCATTAATAGAATATAACTATTTCTTTCAAGGTAGAAAGCCCAGAATTGCATTCAACATTTCAAACATTTTCAATACACTACCATTTTCTTTTTAAATAGAGTATTTTGTCTCTTTTCTACTGGTTTAAATCCAATAGTTTTGAAACTAACACAATTTTACAGTTGATAACATTTAAAAATGACTTCCTTTATTTCTCAGCCTGAAAATTAGGTTAATTTTATAATAAACACTTCCTTTTCTTACCATGTTTTTGGACATCCTTTTCTGAAAACATCAACTCAATACAGAATGAGCAGGTATTTCTTAGATTTAAAGTTATGGCTGAAATACTGGAATTGTTTAATGTAAATCCCAACTTGATTTACAGGACAGCATGAAACTGATAGCTCAGAAAGAAGCATCTTTAACTACCTTTCTAATGTACTACCAATGTGCCACCTTCCAGGAAGTTTTAGCACCTCAGGTGAATTATTACAAAAGCAAAGGAAGGATCCAGCATTTGGGGTCAGACTGCTTTTGTAGCAAACAATGACATAGAAGATTCCATAATTCAGTGGAAGTAGGTGATCATCAAATTAAGTTACAGAGGAGAATTATATGAATGATAATTTTAGGTACAATAATATATCTAATAACTGCTTTATCATCAATTCATAAATTAAATATCTTAGCTTCAGTCTCCCACAGTACACACCTGCCAAGGAAGTAAATTTCAAATCCTTTGCTGCTTACAGACCTCTCAGGACATTTTGTAGGAACATTTAGAAATTCTGATATTATTCATTAGCTCTCTCTCTGTTGGAGAGCATCCAGCATGCCACTGGAAAACATGCAGGCATGCTTCTTCAGTCAGGCCATTGTTACAAATCTGCAGTAAACTGATGACACTAAAGTGTTGCTGCCACACTGTGCAACAACAGGACAAGGCATGTTATATTCAAGGTACTCTGGGACACTGCTTTCTTAGGATTAATGGTCTGAGATGCAATACAGTCCAAAATATGAAAAATATTAAGGAACTATTAACAAATTAAGAACAGCTTGCATAAATTAAGAGCTTACATGATCTCCAGTTACACTGCCCATTGTCTTGTCTTTTAGAGCTCTGATGAGATGAAGCCTGGTTTTGTATATTAGAAGCTAGCAGGTCCTTTCCATTTACAGAAAGAGTTCTAATGACAAGATACAAGTTTGGAACCAACCTGCAGAAACTTTTTACTTAAGAAGCATCCATATTTGCCAAATATAGGATAGCTAGAGAATATTCTAAATATTTCCTTTTGAAAATGAACTCCTACACTTATATTTTTGTGATACTAATATCAACAGCATGATTGAGTGGAAAGAGAGACAAATTTGACCACAAGTAGTAAATGGAGTACAACACCTTTTTGATTTCTGATTTCAGATTGCAAGGATTGCTCAGCTGACTGAAGAGGGACTTCTTGAATCTCTCAATGATTCTCCTTTTCAAGTTGCATTGCAAAGCTGGAGGCAGCTACATGAAACAAAGAAACATGTTTTCACCATTCAGTTACACCTGCCATAAAAATGATCCATTCAGAAGTGCCATTACTGAAAAACTAGCTACCCTGCAATAAGAAACACTGCTATCTAATAGCATGGTGATAAACAAGACTTGATTTAGTGGCATATTATAATAAGGCTTCTTTGTTTACCCATTCTCATAGGCTTGGCTTCTCATACAGCTCAGTTCCTCTAGTCTTGAAGGTAAACATCTTTGTAAGCCTAACACTGGTAATACCAGGTTTGCCTCCCTGATCAAAGTGTCAGTATTTGGGACATTTTTCTACAGATGAAGCCCACAGACCATGAGACTAGATTTCATGTTGGCTATAATGGGTCGTTCCATCTGAAATGAATGGAATATCAAGAAGCTTAGCCCTTCATTCAATGTGCATAGAATGGCTTCAACAGGCTCTTTTAAGGTCTTTATGGGTTTTAATAAAATTCAGAGCATTCCTTTTGCTGGAAGCTTCCTGAGGGAGGTAATTTACCTTTCACTTGTCTATAAAGCATAACTGATTTTGTATACTTTTTCCTCCTGTATCTTTTTGGTTGAAAAAGAACACGTCTTTCATCTATATTTAAATTTTTAAAATACCAACGAAAACCCAAACAAAAACCTAAACAAAACCCCCACAAATCATACTCTATTGTGCTATAAGTCTTCAATAGAGAGTTCAAAGGATGTTTTTTCCTTTAAAATAATTTTTATGCTCCAACAGTAAATGTACAGTTTCAGCTGTTGGTCACTGCAATGACACCAACCCGGTCTGACAACCATTCTATGGTATGTGACCACCCTTTTGAAATTATCTTCTGTGCTGTTTTTGTGTATTTGCTTATACCTGCAGACACTGTTTGAAAAACTATGATTTTGTACCATTTAGTATGCACTTTATAATCACTTCATTTATGTAAATTCACGAAGTGCCACTCCACTGAATTTAGGAAGTCTTTTGACTACTTAGGGAGGGGTTGACCACTAATGATTCACATTCAAACACTGACATAGTACACATTATAAAGACATTTATCCCACTGGAACAAATTACTGCTCTTAGACAGCTATAAATCCAGAACAGTTTTATTGGCCTCACAGGAGTCCTGATTTGCTGTGACAAACCAGGGATCAAAGTCACATGCTAAGCACAAAAGACTTCACCAGACAGCTGGTGGCGTACAGATTTTTTTGTTACAGACAGATACTACTCTTTTTTCATGCAGATAAGGCCTTACACATATGCTTTAAGTCAGAAGTTGAATGTTCCTTAGCCTATAAGAAGTAAAAAAAATGATGCCTTAGGAAAGGCTGACAACATATTCTATGGATTACATACCACTGCAATCAACTGCGTGCAGTTAATGTACCATGGGGATACTGGGATATTCTGAAGCAGAAGTGGTAAAGAACAAGTCCAGTGCTTGAGAAACTTGGAGTTGCCTCAGGCACTAGTGTTCAATTTTAGCTTTTGTTTTAATGAAATCAGTTGTCAGATCAGTTTTTTTTTTTAAATAAAAAAAACACCAAGGATTTACATAATGCTTTTTAAAAAGCTTTCTCTTACATTGTTTTCCAGAGATCACTCTGATTCTTGTTCCCATGGAAACAGGGAAGGCTGCTGGTAGCCAAGTACTAAGAGGCAAGAACTCTCCCTTGCAAACTTCAGTTTAGAACTGTCAGCTGGAATACGTAACAGAGAAAACAGCTCTGTATTATAAAAAACACTCAACCTTAGATTTGTAAGAACATAAACAAGTGCAAGAGAGGCATATGGAAACAGTAAACAAGTACAAGTATGGATTCTGGTTTCTCTGAAATCAGAGAAAAGCTGTTGCTACTGCTTCAGTGGTCAATTCTGAGCCAGTTTTTGAGTTGCTGTTAGTTCTCAGTTCTTGAGCATCCACATCACAATAACGCATATTAATTAGTAGGCCACTTGAGAAAACCTTCTTCAACAGAGAGGACAGGTTCACTAATGAGCACCTTGGACCTACTCCTAACACACCATGCAAAAACTGAACTGCCTCATTTCTGCTGATAGGAGAAAAATATAATTTCTAATTATTTTTTTTTAAATGTTTGTTTCCTTGTCTCCGGTAATTTAATTCTTTTATTACCCATTTTGATAAGCTTGACAAGTAAAAACAAACAGCAACAACAACAACAACAACAAAAAAACAAAAAAAAACAAAAAAAAAAAAAAAAAAAAAAAAAAAAAAAAAAAAAAAAAAAAAACAAAAAAAAAAAAACAAAAAAAACCCCAAAAAACCAAAAAAACCCAAAAAACCAAAAAAACCAAACAAAAAAAACCCCAAAACACCCAAAAGAGAGACATGTAATACACACCAAAGTTCAGTTATGCTATTCTGTTATAAACCAAACCAAAAAAATTTGGTTGATCAATCTCAAAAGCCCTGAGGTGATAAACATCACATCCCAAATGTAAACACTTCATTCTGGAAAATAAAAAGCTGCTTATTTAATAATAGCAAATTTTTCAAATATCTGCATGGTAGCCATCTTTCTGCAGAATAAAGAGCTCCCCATCACATTTTTCAGTGAGAGTTCAAGGCACATTTTGTATCAGCTCAGCTCCATTTTTGCTTTGGAATCAGCATGAAATAACTTAAACTCTCTCTCACTATGGAACAGTTGAACTTAATTTTAAAACACATCTTGAATGAAAAATATCTGACATTTCAAAATAGTTAACATATTCAGGATTTCATCTACTGCACTAAAACTCCCAAGAAAATATTTATATGTATTGATAATTAAAATGTAGCTTTGAAGTTATTTAGAAACTATTACTACAGAGAAAAGCATTTTATGTACTCTCCATGTCAGTATATGATATTGTCACCTTAAGTAGTCATATTGCTGGTATGACAGAATGTTGTAAAAATATTTTACTGTACAATCCATTTTTCTGAGGTGAGCCACAGATTTTTTTTTGTATGACTCAATTATTGCCATCCTCCACATACTAATATTCAAAGTTAGTCTTTATTTAAATGATATATTTTTAAAGCATCCTGCCATCTGCAAAAATGTCAAGTTCTGTTGTTTTTAAAGAACAGTAACTAAATTAGCAGCACTTTGCAGTAACATCATTTTGACAACAGCAAATGACTAAAAAGTACAGAATGTCAGAAGCAACAGTAATGCATACTTGAGTGATGAAGATAATTTTGTGCAGCTGAATAAGAATCTGCTGAACAGGGTCACTGATCTGAGGCACCTTCCTTTGTGATACAGCAATTCCTGCCAACGCTGTAGATGATAAGAGTAAAATCAGGAGGGCAGCTCATTTTGTTTCCTTAGTGCATTAATAGTATACACTGTATAAAACCTGTAGATGTAAAAACAGTTTAAATGCATGACTTGTTTTCCTGATAATGTTGAGAATAAAAAAAGGATAATCTAAAACCTTAAAAATTTAGACAATGTAATTGATAACGTGTTTCAAAAGAAACTCCCTTTCTCTGAACTACTAAATGAGAAAAGCAATATATAATGTACCTCAACAATTGTTAAAATTTTGTCACATTTATTCAAAAGGATAAATATATGATAAACAGAATTTTCTTAACTTTTTTTTTTTTACATAGACTAACACAATATATTTTTTATATATTTTGATGTTATGAAATTTATTTTCATTCTACCCTAAGCATTATAATAACGTCTGACATGGACCACTTTTATGAGGTAAATGTATTGTTGCTTAGGATTTTTAATCTTGTGTATTAAATTCATACACATTGCCAGGCCCAGAAATTAAATAAAAGGTTATCACCAAACTTCCACTATGAAACACTTAGTGTATCACTAAAGAACATTAGTTCCCAAAATTATCTTCCCAAGTTAGTATTAGACCTGGAAGCTAAGCAAAAAGCTTTGGCACAAGTATTGAACTTCAGCCAGCAGCCCTGTACCTCTCTTAAATACAATTATCTCTTAAACTACACTTCAGAGGCTAATTTAGATCGATATTCTAACATTTACTCTCACAGAAACACCCTGAGGATCATCAAGTCTTATGTGTAAATCCCTGTTCTGTAGTATTTTTCTCCTCCTTTTTTTGTTTTCCTCTTTTGGCTTGTATTACAAACCAGAAGTAAATAAATCAGGGCCTTTTCTTTTGTAGGTCTTCAAATTATTTTTTTTTCTGAATAAAAATACGTTTAGAATGTTAACAGCAAGCAGCAATGACCAAGTAGGACATAATTTGGATTTCCCTGTTGCTCAACTTACAGAGCTTTTTCTGTTTTCTAGTATGACAGCAACAATATGACTTAGAAGTCTAGGAGGACCAGATCTAATGTCTACTTGTAGTGTCTGTGTGCTTCAAAGACTTTAGGAATTCCCATGAAGACCACACACTCCAGACCATTCCAAGTTCCTTGTTTGGGTTTTTTTTAAAATACAGAAGTATAGCATTATTTGGAGGATGAGGGCACACATGTGTGAATAGGCTGCTGAAGACTTGACCAAGGCTTTTATGAGTTTTATCCAAAAGGAAAACATCACTGACAGAAGATAATGGATTTACTCAAATTACTCACAGAACTGAAAATATCGACAATGGCTAAAGTATTTGTCTGTAGATCATTATAGCTCACAGACAGTATGTTTAAACTGTGTTGTTATTATGATGGCACTCTTTAGTAAACAGCACTGAAACTACAGAAGGTTGACATCAAATTTGAATTCGTACCACATAATTAAAATTCTTAATACAGTTTTTATGTTAAAAGCTGTAAAATAGAACTTAGTACAGACAATAAGCACTTTTTTGTGAGGATTAGTATCTTAACTGATCAAAATAATTTTATTTCGAATATTATTTAATTCAGACAATATGCATTCTGAAATCGCAGCTTAGCAATTTATGGCGTGTGAAGCTTCTCAGTAGAAGGAAAAGGACTTCAAATGGAAAACTTGTTTCATCAATCATGATGTTTAAATACATGATAATTTGCAAGGGCTGTATGAAGTATTCATTTAACAGGAGAAATTTCAATTGCATTCAGCAGAAGTTTATCCAGGATAATGATCATTAACATAAGATTTTACTGGTTTACTACTGGAATTCATATTTTTAGGAAGTACCTTAATGGTATTTCAAATAACATATTTGTATGTGAAATGTAATTACCTCCGTTTCTAATATTTAAAGTACAATTATTAGATAAAACCATGCAAAGAGCTATAATTATGAGACTGCCACCTCATCACAAACAAACACTCTGTTTTCTTAGTGCAGAACCTGTGGGTGAGTGCAAGCACTCTCAAAAGCAGATCAATAGGCATTAAAGATACACTCTATATGCAACAGGAGAATAATGTAATAATGTTCAAAAACTTGGAATTTGTTAGGTTTAATTTAAGTTAAAGTTTGAATTTCTTGCAAGTACAAAATTACCTGGTCGCAGTCTTGATCCAGAGCTGTCAACATAATCTCTACCTTTACTAAAAAAACAGCAAAAAGTTTTAATTGTGTTTGGCATCAATGACTGTAGAGAAAATATCAGTATTTCCTGACTCCTTCTCATGTTTCCTCTAAAGGAAATCTGTTCAAATTCACTAGTTTACAACTGTGCATTTGTAAGTTACATAAAGGGTGGTTTACTCTGCATGTCCAAATAGAATTACTTCTACAAAATAAAATCTTCTTTCCTTGCTCAGTACTAGTAAAGTGGGGAAAAAATTGCTATTACATCACCTGGATAGCAATATCTCAATGTCAGAAATACAGGCCTATGTTTCGGTGCTAGATCCTTCTCTAAACTCTAGGCAATTACTTTCCCAGCCTTCAGATTTCACTAGCTGAGATAAGCAATAACAAATGGGTACAGACACCAGGGAACTGAAAGAACCAACACGATGTCCTGATGGATGGCAGCCATGATAGCCCAAATATGACAAGAATTTCATCAATTTTTGTGACAGTAGGGAAAACTACACTTTCAAGGAGTAGTTACAAAGTAAGACAAGGAAATAGTTTTGTTAATGATTATGTGAGGGGCAGAGATTTGTATAGTAGTGAATTTCTAGAAAGAGAAAGAAAACATGATTTCTTCAATGCTCAAGCATGAGGAGGCTGCCATTACTGACTGCAACAGGACTAAAGATGTAAGGCTAGGAAGTGATAAATGGGAGACTGGATGGTGTTATGCTAAGAACCATTCTGAAAGCAAAAATAAAATACTGCACTTGAATCAAACAGGGTCTGTGGAGAAACACAGCAGAAGAATCAATGCTATCATTATAAATACTTACCTAGATAAATAAAAGGTAAAACAAAAAAATTGTTCAGGAGGCAGATGCAGCTAAAAGCGATTTTGAGAGTTTTTTTCAGATATGAAAGAAAAGCAGAAACGAAGAAACAATCAACAGAATTTGTGAATAAGGGTGGTGCCAAAGAGATAAGAAAAAATAATGGTCAAGACCGTGTTTGATGCATTACTGAAGGAAGAGAAGAAAAAGGAAGACCTTTAGAAGAGGGGTGGTGTGACATATTCTGCTTCTGCTTGTTTCCTTTTTGAAGGAAAGAAGCCCTCCAAATGCAAGAAATGGGTGTCTGTGTTTATACAGAAAATCTAGAGGAGTTCAAAGGGACAAGACTCTACACTACTACAATATACACTATCAAATACATAAGCATATCTTTCTGTGGAGAAACACCTGCTTAAAAACACAAAACCAGAATTTGGCTAACCAACTAATATCAGTTTAAGCTTAAGTAGCAAGCATGTAAAGCTTTTGTGTGCAAACACCCTCTAACAATATCCTCAAACAGACTGAGTGTCATACGTTGAGACAAAATGAAGCTGTAAAGGTAACCAAGGACATGTTTCAAGAAGGCAGTTCCACTGTGAAACAACCAACTGGAATTTATTGCAACAATGATCAATTTTTTAATAATTTATATTAAAATCATAAATCACACCTACCTTATCTGAGGTTGTCTTTCAGAAGCACTAATACTTCTTTTAATTATACCTGAAACAAACACAGAAATATTATCCTCTGTTTAAAAAAAAAAAACCCAAAATATGCATGTTAATATCTTCTATTCCCAGACACAGTGTCAAAATAACATTTAAAAAACAGCATTAAACAAACTCCAAACCCCCACTTGACTATCAAGTTGCTGTTTGATGTATCAAAGATTTGCTTGCATCATCACAAAAATCTCAGCTCCACAGAGTATTTTAATAAATAATTTCAGAATTTCACAGAAAGTAACAACACATGCTAACTAGATGTCTACAGAATATGTACCTGGGTTTGCATTAAATTGTTACATTGACTGCTACCACTATAGGCACAACATTGTCTCTAGTCTGGATAAAGAGACAGAATATTTGCCCACTTTCCTAGAGGATGTCTGATGGTCCATCAGAATTTTACCGCCACCATTCAATTAGCTAGCTATCTATATGCAATACCTTACTTCTTAAATAATCCTACTGAAGTCAAGACCTTGAAGACAGCGGTATAACCAGTTATTGGTCCAATATCTAATCAGCAATAACACTGAATGTAAGCATTGAAATAATTTACTGCATACTGCCAAAAAATGTGTAGAAGGAAAGGTAATGTTTGATGATATATATTATTTATGCACATGGAAAGCATTGCCATAAAGCAAATATTAGTCTTGAGCATTTGTCTTAAATCATTCCTGTAAAACCATTCTTTTGATGGTAATTTGGATGGTAATTTGAGACCACTCTGGTATCTCATATTGATTGAGTGTATGTTTAATGAAAACATAATTGTGCTAACTGAAATTCTGAGTAGCAAGATTAGGATATTCTTACAGTTTTCCCATACAATTGATGTTTTTTAATAAAACACCTGCATCTTTGTCTACATGAGATTTTTTTCCACACTAGTAACATCACAAACATTATCACTAAACAAAAACAGAGGCATCTAACCACTCAAACAGCAGATAAGAAAAAAAAGATTTTATGTCAAACTTAAACTGGTTTTCCCATTGTTGGCCTTGTTACAGCAGTTATGTCAGTTCTAGAGCAACTGTAGAGCAAACATATTTCTGACAGTCTTAAATCTTTTTATGTTCGAACATACTTTTGTGTTGGACTCTGAAATATTTTTCCTACTTTTCCGAGAACCTCTGAATTTGAAAAAAAAAATCCTGAAGGAGGCTTTCATCTGTCGAACTGAATTCACTTTAAAACCAAAAGAAATGATACATCTTTAGGCCAAATCTGTCTCCCTAAAAAGGAGACACACAGACAGAGAGAGAATGAAAGAAAAAGAAACAATATTTTAATCCTTGCTTACGCTTTGCTTAGTAAAAGATATCAAAATTCTGTGGTAGCTAGCACAAAAAACTATTTGCTAAGAGCAGCTGAATTGCATAATAGCAAATAAACTAGGCCTTTATAGAAGCAAAAGTTCTTCAATTAACTTTGTTAATGAGACAGAAAAATAGAAAAAGAGAGTGCTCCTTCCCTAGAAAGTAAAGGAAATGAAAAATATTATTGCACCTATTCAAGGAACAGATATTTCACCTGCTTAGGATGCAGACACAATAACATGAACACAAAAGTAGAAGCTCTGAGTGAACGTGAATCATGCTGCTTGGGGTAAGGACTTTGAGTTACAACCTCAGACACTCTGTCACAACAAATACCATAATATATTATGTGAATATATGCAAGAAAATCCGTAACAAAAGCCACTTGGCTAAGTGTGAACACAGCTGTTGGCTAGAATTTTATAAAAAAACCCATCCCCTTTCCAAGTATTCATACACAAAATTGGGTTTGAAATACGATACCCTTTGGCTGTTTCGAATAAATGGTTTCTTATCAGTAAAGGGCTCATCCAAATTTGCTTGATCAGTTTGATGACTCACCACATTTGACTTGCTAATCTGCCATCTTATGAGTGTATTTACAAGTGCATGGTATTTCACACCAAGGAGTCTGTCTCACCACTCACTGTACACGGCAGAGATGCAATATTTTCTGATTCATATGCTAAAGTTAGGAAAATACTTATCAATGCTAAAAAACAAAACTTCAAAGAAACCATGATGCAGAACATCACTAAACAATAGCAAACACCCTTCAGCCCTATTTTTTTTGCTTATTATTTTGCTAGAGACCCACAACAGCTAGATCTGAGAGAGGAGTCTCATTATTTTATTCACTATGAAAACACAGGAAAACAATTTACTTAGTAACTACACACAAGGAGACTCAAACATGTAAAAATCATTGTAATGAACACACGTGTATCCACACACCCAGGGAACACTAATGACTTTATTGATAATCCCTAGTCTTCTGTGTATGAGTTATGCTAATCATACGAAGCCAAACAGGGAGTAAAAAACAGCACAGATGTGTGGGCAAGTTAACTCCCATAACTCACGGAGCACATAGCGCATTTTGATGTCCAGCTCAGGGTTACCTGGACCACATTTCCTTTTACCATGGCTACTTCGTTGACATGGATAGGAAGAGCAAGGTTTTGTTCAAATGCCTTGCAAGAGGGCGTTTTTCAGTTCAAGACCATCTCAAGGAAAATGAAATACAAACCCTTCATCTCTTTGCTGTTTTGTGCCCGCTCTTGTTAGAATGTGAAAGACTCGCAAAAGCCAAAGCTTTTAATTCTCATCAGCCTCCCTGTTCTGAACAGCTCTATGAAGATTCCTTGAGGACATTAAAAAAAGTATCAAATGAGGCATAAAGAATTTCTCTGACTGCTACTTTGGTCTTTAACAGCTGATGTAATTAGAGCAACTTCTAAGACATTAACTTTTTAACATGCATTGACATCAGTAAAAATCATACAAATACATTTGAATATGAAGTTTAGTGTTCTGCTCTTGCAGGCACCTAAAAAGGCAATTTCAAGGAAAGAGCTCGTAACATGATATAAGATCAGAAAAACCTGAGAAAATAGTAACTTTTGCTTTGGCTTTAACTTTCACTTCAATGATATCGAAAAAATTAAAAACCTCTGAAAGCCTTTTCAAGTTTTATCAGACTGGCAGGAAAATTCAATCAAGATTTTGTATTAGCAGAAAATTTCAATATATCTCCTTTAATGAAAAGGAAGCAAAGGGAGTGGTTTTTTGAATGACAGCTCAACAGTCTTTTCAAGAGAAAGGTTAAATTACCTTTATTTGTTCAAAATACTCTTAGTAAGCTGCCCTTCAAATCACTGTACACTGGAATGGACAATCCCAACCAGATTAATTAAGCTGCTTTGCAGAGCAAACAACTAAGCTTTTTTCTTGCTAGCAGTAACTCTACATACGGCAACAGAAGTTGACAAAAGCATACTTTGAACTTAACTCAGGCATCATACAGAAAAACCAGGTCTTGGCCGATGTCTTCAACAAAATCCCGTTTGCCAGGTGTCTCAAGAGAAATCTAAATCTTGGACGAATCAGGAAAAGCAAGCCTACAAAACACTAAGATCTCCAAAGTTCTTCCCAGACAGACCATTGTGCAAATGATAGGTTTCTTGGTGCAATAATTTTCAATAAATTCTCTAAACTTTCTCCTCACAATCTGAAACCAGAAAACCCTATATAGCAGATGTCAGAAAGTCTTATTCCAAAAACTCACCAAACTATCTAATCATCTTCTCTAAAAAAGAACTGTCTTCTCAAATCACCAAATCCATCAAATACAACTGGTCTGAATTAAAAAAATTAAAAGGCTCGGCTCTGTGACCACAGAACTTTCAAGATATAAGGTAGCTGCCTGCAATGTAGCCCAAATTACAGGCTCCAGAAAACAAATGACATTACTGAATGGGGGTTTATTTCATACTGTGTTTGTTGCTATCCTCAAAAGTAGTTTAATTTGAAGCTAAGTGATGACCTAAACTCATGACCTAAGTGATGAGATTAATCACTTGCTACACATAACATGCAGAGTTCCTACTTTGAGAGGATCCTAGTTCTAGAAATCCCCAATTATTCAACTGGATACGAGCACGAGACCCAAGTGCTGGCACTGTGTAAACCAGTTGCATTTCTCAAAGAAAGATACAGGAGACCCTTTTAGAGTTACATCACTAGAATATTGTTCAGGCAGATCCGCGGTGTCTTCATTACATGGTAACTTTGAATACTCTTGGGTTGCAGAAATTCAGGAAAGGAATCCTGGATATAAATGTCTTTGATCATTGGTCACAAGATATATAAGCACAGAGATTCCTCCAAATAGTGGAAACATAAATTAAAGTATGAGGTTAGAGAAAAACCTTTAAGCCAAATACAGCAGAACAACAGGACTACGTTTTGAGACTTTTTAATCTCTTGAAAACGCTGAGCAATTCAGAAAAGAATCTATAGCATGCTACCTCTTTATTGGGAGGAAATCTTGTCCTTTAAAGGACAAGTACATAAAGCTCTTGGACCAGGATTTTCTAATAACAGGTTTTACACAGAACTGTCTTTCAATGTATTTAGGACACTGTCCTGATTGTGATGTAAATGAACATGATTAAGGGAAACAAAATATATTGTCCAAAAGAGCATTCCCAGACAAAGAGAAAATTTTTTAACTCTCACCCAACTGACACATCAGCTCTACTGGACTACTATGCATTAAGACATATTATATATTTTCCTGCTACTTGGTTTTTCCCATAGAAGTAAAGGTATAGTTACACTGTAAACCAAATGCAAGTAAAAACCCCTTAATATGACTAAGCTAAGGTAAAGTTGGGAACCTTATAATTTTAAACTAAGAAAAAAAGTGCAACTAATAAACTGTTACCATTCCATCACTCTTCACAGCTTTTTGACTCAGTATGTCCCTATCCTCTGTCAATCTTTATAATTTGAAATTATAATGACTTCAGGAAAAGAAAAATGCATCTGTCACTGCTGCCTCTATGCTTCTGAAATGTGCAGAATCTTGTTCCTGTAGGATTAATCATTTCAAGTACCAGGAACAACTATTCCAGAATCTACACGCCCTGCACTTGGCAATCTTGGGAGTTATTCAAGGAGCTGGTCTTGTAGAAATACATTGTCTTGTCTGAGAAGAATAATCTTATTCTTAAAACATAATTGAAAAACACTGACTATGCAAAAGCATTAAAAATATTATGACAATATTGGACTATAAAAAAAACTTATCCCTATTCCACTGACAAATCCACACCAGCTTCTGTGCTACTGAACAGTTCAGCATATCACACCTTTTTATAAAATACCACCCTAGTTTTAAATTAGAATGATCACATTTTCTCTGAGAATTATGTGATGAAAGCACAATTAGACAAATCCTTTCATGATCTTCATCAATATACCTGAAACTAAAACTCTGATCTTCACATTAGCAGTTTCCAAGTTGACTAGATCAAAGCTGGTCACATTTTTCCCCTGTAATGCTGACATGCTTGACAAAACCATTGCTGATAATTCAAACTCTGTTAGCCATTTACTATAAATGAATGGAGCATATCTCAAGCAATACCCAATTATCCTGAATTTATAATTTCTTTAAAGCTATCTTTTCTTTACCCCTGAAAAGTAGAAACATTTGCCAGCATTAATTACAACTGATCTATAACACTGACTTCAACATTAAGTAGACACTACAGGTGATCTAAGAATGTAAGACTGAGGAGTTATTTTTCTGAAAAAGTAATCCTGAAGTATGTATACAATAATTAGACTCTATGCTGGGAGAAAAATGGATAATGACTTAATGAAATGCTGATTAAAGTTACTGGGACTGATAGGAACTGACTGGATCTTTCCACTTAAAATATTTAATTAAAACTATTGGCAATATGGCACAGTAATATTCAAATATTAGGAAAAGCTGATATTTTGTTAATGTCTAAATCTTGACAAAGAACAATTAACTACAAGGAAATCATTACCATTAATGCTTTGGGTGTGGCAAGTTACGAACTACACAAAGGCTTCAAATCTCTGTACAATGCTGAACTAGTCCACAAAGAATTACATTCCTGTGAGACACACAATGTGTTATTCTTCAGTATAAACACAAAACAGAACTTTGTGTCTGCAAGCTGCTTTTTCTTAAGGGCTTCATTCTATGCAGCCCCTTCCCACTGTTATTCAAGGCTTCCCTGTATCCCATAGCCTTCTGTTACTCTCTCAGCACAAGGAAGTGACCAAAAAAAAAGTGCTTTTTAAAATTATTATTTTTTAAAGAAAACTTTGACAATAATCTCAGGGCTGGCTAGCCACAGGTCGTCTAGCCTTCAGAATGGCAGGCTATCCAGTTACAATTAGCAAATAATTTTAATGGATTTTAAGTAGAATTACCAAATCATCTATTTGCCCTGAACTAACGGCTAGATTTTATTTCAATAAAAAGAGGTTGTATTTCTTTAGTACCTGGACCAAAATAGGAAAGGAAATCCAGCCACCAAATAGGATTACAAACAGATAAAGGAATGTTGTTCTAGGTTTTTTTGAAGCCTGGGACCTTTCAGCAATAATGTTTGTTAATCTTCAGACCTTCCCTTTACCTTTTAAAAGTACATTTTATATCATCCACATATTTTATGAATGGAAATCTTAAATTTTGCTTAACTCTAACATCCACCTCTTTTTTTTTCTAGTATAAAATGCACTTCGATTTTCTCTAATCAGAATCCCATTGCATTTAATAGGTAGATCATGGTAGCTCACAATCTAGCAAGTAACTCAATGGTTAGAGCTAGGGTTTTTTGGTTTTAAATTTTCAAACTGGAAATATAATCCCAAAAAGCTGTTACTTAAGATAACACCCAACACAGCTGGTGCTTTCCTATTTGATTACCATAAATAACTACAGGCAGAATTAATGCTGTGTTTTGTCACATAATTCTGTCCTAATTAAAATCCACACATTCCTTCAATTGCATTCAGTCAGTTCTTCCAGACAGCTAAAGCTTGCCTCTTTCAACTTTCTTTTTCACACTCTTCCATCTGTTTCTTATCAATATTAGTCATCTTATGTTTAAATTTAAAACCACCTTCTTTCTCAAGAAGCCCAATAATATTCCAGTTTTCATAGTTGCGACTGCAAAATATGGGAAAAGCTACACAAAGTCTTGGTGATACCAAAGGTATTAAACTGGACATGGCTGTCACAGAGACACAGTTATTTAGTTTACTTAGGTAACACAACAGATTGTGAACTTGTGACAAATAATGAAATACCCTCACATATTGGACTAAACAACTGCTTTACTGTTAGAAAGTCATGCACACTTCATTCTTAAAGAATCTTACCAATAGCAAACTCTTTGAAATTACTTGGAGCTGCTTGAGTTGTCCACTGTGTCCATCTCATTGTCTAGTTCAGAGAAAATACCTGTGTATAAAAACGAAAGCAAAGAAGCTTTTAACCCACCTCTAACCAGCATGAGAGCACCCCTGATGCTTCTTTTGCTAATGTCTGCCTTTCTCCATAGTCCTGTGATCCTCTACCAGGTCTGCTTCATATGTTCTTTCCTCATCTCTCCCAAGTGCAGACTGACAACTGACGACTGGAAGGTCAGTATTTCCTGAAAATTCACTTTTGCACTGGCTGCTCGGCTGCTGCTACTATGAGGACTCAACTTCCCATAATTTTTTGGACAAGAAAGAACATAAAGAAAATGTTAGATATTGTCCTTTTCCAGCACTCACTAGAAAATCCAGAAATTGAAGAGTCACTTGTGTATATACACATAAAACTACACTTACCTGTTAATCCAGGACTGCACAGCACCTGGTTCAGTTACTGATTCCAAATTTAGAGAAAGACTTTCAAACTCTGAAACTAAACAACTTATTTCTATCCTTTACATATAAGGCTTTGTTCTTGATGACAGTCTTTTCACAACAAGCACTGGAAGTGAGAAAAATGAAACAAATGACAGAGCAGAAACAAACACTGAACAAAGGAAAAATAACGGATTGGACAAAGGTACAAGGAACAAGCTACAATGCTGTTCCCAGGAACAAGCATTGGTAGATTTGCTCTCTTCCATGTCAGATGACAAACGGCAGTCCAGTTCTGGACAATGCAAAATCTGTGTAACAGTCAAGATTGTAGTAAAATATGAAGTGAACTTGATATGATGTGATGCCAGAGAGACACCAAGGCTGAAATGACCAAATTCTCACTGGCATTATCAAAGCAGAGCTAAGAAAATCAAAACATGGAATATAAATTATTTGCCTGTAACATTTAAGTGTTGCATCTTGTTTGTAGCACAGGGCTCTTCAATGCATATAAAATTCTGCCTCTGCTGCTGTCGATGTTTGTGGTTTTTCTGGAAAGAATAGAAATCCCCAATCCCTGTTATTGTTTCTATTTCAATGCAACATACTTTGAAGGAAGACTTTTATGATCTCTTCTTGTTCCACATCTTCACATATTATTTCTGTTATTTCTGTTGTGTGTAAAGAAATTAATGTTTCTTTTTACTCTCTCTTGTCAAAGTAAAGCATGATAAAGGAGGACAGGAGATAAATTATGTAAATATATCAGATTAAACAAATTAGTATCTTTAATGTTAAAGTAATTTCAGGAGATAATACATTCCTAAATACTTATATTCTTACCAAGTCTGTATAAGACAATTTGTCCTGTATCTAAGACAACATTCTTTCAAACTTTTTCCCATGAAGTATTTTGACTTTATTAGGACACAGCAGAATGAATGCACTAGAAACCCTTTCTCCTCAGAAACTTTACTGCATCCCCGAGCACTGACTATACAGACCACTGCCTGCATAATGGTCTGCTTCAACTACTTCCCCATCTTTTGTTCTATTCCCAAATCGATAACTTAACAAGCCAAGAGATGGCTTGTCAAGATTTTCCCTTTAAACTCAGGTGGGAAAAGGTCATTTTATACTTCAGTACTGGACTGAGGTTATGTCCAAGACGCCACAATAGCAGTGACTGCAGTGCAGCACGGCATGAAAGCCACTAACCATGAGTCTCACATTCACTTTAAGAGAGCACTCCCGTCCTGGCATACATTAACACACTTCTTGTGCCCTGAACAGTCAGTGCACAGTTACTGAAGAGAACCAGTTCATCTGTTCCACATCAGAGGAATCAAAGTAAAGAGAGAGAAGGGTCGAGCTGCATGGACATTTCAAACTTACATCTCCTTTTAACATTTTCAATATTGAAGCTCATAATGAAAAGACTACTTGTTAACAACAACTTTTAAATCAGGTGGAGCTGATGGGGAAAAAAACTGATCAAAAAGAGAGCTGGTACCAATTGGTGCTCTATCTCACTGCCCGTCAAGAAAGGAAACCTGTTGAAATTGAAATGTCTGAACTGAATTCCATAGACCTCAAGCTAAAAATAATTGACAGACCAGCTACAGAAACTGTTCAAAGATCAGTGAAACATATCCTAGAGCGTTAAAGCAGTTATATAAACTGCAAAGCTATAACCTGTCTATAAATAAAATCTGGTCCTGTTACATGATAGCTGAACATAGAAAACTATAGTATTTCATTACTAATCCGAGAGTAATAAATACATTTTCTGTGATATACTTTACTCAACCTAGAAAAGAGCTAATAATTTTCAAAAGCGATCTTATATATACCGCTTTTTCTCTTTTGAGTAGGACAACTGGCTGATTTAGAAGAACAAAAGTACCCTGACAAGAAAAGGCTGGGATGCAAGTTCAATGTCACTTTTGCTCACCATAGGAGAGGGACCAAAGGACCTACCTAAGGACATAAGGATATAAAGAACATAATTTTGTGAGAAGATCATGGAGGAAAGTGTTCTCCAACATATTAAAACAATCATTTTCATGTGCCTTGAAGTCTCAGAGAGACTTCTTTCAGACAAGGAGACAGATAGATACTTATCTTTCGAAGAAATCCATGAAATTGGAATATCCAAAATATCCCAAACATTTAAAAAGGAGTTAGGTTGATATTTATTCATTTGAACTGTGCTCATACCTACACTTGATTCTAGAGTCCAGTATTTTACAAATCTTCCTGGAGGCTTCATCAGTTGATCCAGTTTATTTTCCAATTTTCCTTATAAACTAGTACCTCAGTTTCCCCATTCATCAGATTGATTGTTGAAACAAATTCTGCCTTCTTGTATAAAAAACACAGCTGAAAAGGAAAGCTAAGGGGAAAAGTCCCCCTACAAAAAAAATGTTCAAATTATGAACCAATTAACATTTTTTTCCCAGCATTCATCTACTTTCATCACTGAGCAAAAGCATCTCTGGAAATTTGTGTCCCAGCCATGAAGAAAACTTCTGTCTTCATTCATATCCTGTATACCTGCACTGTCTATCTGTTAATTTGTAACCACCAATACTGTAAAATCGAGGTATACTTTGTTTTTGGAAAAGTGAAACCTAAATTGTTGGGTTTGACTTCCAACAGGAATCTAAAAGTCTTCAGGAAAAAAAAGTAGGTTTAAATAAAATAAAGATACTGATCTTTTCTTTAGCTCTTTTTCGTCATACTGCTGTCCAGAATAATTAAATTTTCTGTCTTCCTGAAATATAGAGCTCTCTAGTGGCATTTGCAAACAGTGTTTAATTAATCTTCTTTATTAGAGACATTTACAATTACAGCATTATGCTAGTCAATTGAATTTCTATTAAACAACAACAAAAAAGACAACCTATTTCCACTGGAAAACTATTCATAAAATCATAAAAGTTACCAATAAAATAAGCAATAATTAACATGAAATTAATTGTCAAGGAAAAAAAACAGGCTAAACCAATATATCTTTTTCAGTAAGGGGGTAACATCTCTTGTGCATTAGGAACAAGAAGCAGATGTTACATATGTGGGTTTTAGCAATGCTTTTGACAATGTTTTTCATGACATCTTAGAAGAAAGCTAAGGAAGTGTGACCTGGAAAAAATCACGATCAGTTGGCTGAATAATTGACCATAAAAATTGTACTCAACTTGGTAACTGCTTTGAGTGTTTGTTAAACTGAAAATGGGTAGTGAGCACAATTTATCAGGCTCCTTTTTGACCTTGTTGCAAAACCGCTCAATGTTGTCACTGAATTACAATGATAATCTGCATAATGGATAGATAGGGTGCCTATTAAAGGTGCCCAGACTATTATATACTCACATCATATATCATATTGCAGCATATACATCATACACAGAGTTGTGTCAATGAAAGTGACAACTGCTGTCAAAGAAAGTTTTGAGAAACTGGACAAACTAAAAGAACTGATGAAGTTCAAACAGGGAAAATGCAAAGTT